>JAIPMN010000312.1:6189-31014 GCA_020650975.1 Apostichopus californicus
AACCCCCCGCCCCCCCCCCCCCCACCCCCGAAAAGTAAAAAAAAATCAAATGAAAAATAACATTTTAATTTGTAAGGATTTAGTTCAAGAAAGAAAAGAACAGAAGTTTCTGTATGCTGTTAGATTTTTTAAACAGAAGGTCTCTTTCAAAGTGTGAGGAAAAGCATGTGTATTGATTGATTTTGGTAGATTATTAGTTGGATTCCAATACCAAAATATCATAATGATGTACATAGGTCAACAAACTTTAGTAGTGGAATTTCATTCAGGTAATGATATTTTAAGTAAAAAGTTTCAGAAGTTTGCAAGTTTGGTTAATTTTCATGCCATCATTATGAATAATCATCTGGGGAATATGATGTTGAGAGATTTCATTCATTTTCGCTCAATAATATTCATTTGGTTTGGTAAAGGTGCCGATCAAAAGCGGAAAAGATAATGTAAAGAGATATCGTAGGCATCTGTGATGGGAAAATGTGAGCAGATAATTTAGTATAAAAGAAACACAAAATTAGCCAATAAGAATTGGTCGGACAATTCCTCATCGTTAATACCAACCATTCACAAACAGTATTAAAACCAAGCTGTAACAAAGAACTTCACTTGTTCTTTTAATTGCGATTGGACTTGTTTGTTAATGTCTCAATAAGTGTTTGCCAAAATTTAACTTCGACCTTTCAGGCTTACTGCTCTAAAAGCTCATTAAAAATGACACAGTTCTATGCAATTTCCTAGAACATTTACTTTTGTTCCTGATTTGGCGATATATAATGCCACTGTACTACTATTACTATTACCATTACTATTACTATTTCTATTACTATTACTACTACCACTACTACCACTACTATTACTACTACTACCACCACTACCACTACTATTGCTACTATTACTACCATTACTACTACTACTACTACCACAACCATTACTACTATTACTACCACTACTACTACCACTACTATTACTACTACTATTACTACTACTACCGCTACCACTACTATTACTAATAGTATTACTACCACTACTATCACTACTATTACTACTACTTCTACTCAAATGTGTAGTCTGTTAATAGGGTATTATACATTTCTCTAGGCAGCATTTATAGGGTTATGTAACCTTCCAGGATTATCTCAGAAGGAAAACCGCTGATGTATATGATTGTAAAGTGCATACAAATGAGAAGCCAGGGAGAATCCTTTAAAGGATTTGAAAAAAAAAGGATAAATCTTCAATAGATGGTAAAAGATAAAGTGAAAAAAAAAAAGTTGTATTTTATTCTGGCTGTGTGTTGTGGTATTTAACACATATGTAGTGCATTTGATACATGTTAGCAATATTTGATTGGTTGAGTGTTTTATTGTTGTTAGATTATTACAAGTAAAACTGATTTGTCAATCTCGTATTGTCTGCTTCTAATTCTTGAAGACATTGAACTCTACAAGTCAGCAAGGTTTTACCGTGCTGCTCAAATCTGATCCTTTTTGAAAAGCACAAAATTGGTTGTAATTTACAAATTACCCCGGTTAACCAAGTTTTATGTGCTGATTTGCTGCAAATTGAAGTAATTTGACAGTTTAGAGATACATTTACCAGTTCCCCTGGAGTCCCAACTTCTTTAATACTCGACGGACTCTCGACCAGTTTTTTTTCTTGCTTTTGTTCTGTACTTTATGTTTTTCCTAATTTTCTTTTTTTGGTTAAAAATAAAAGAAAAAAGATTCATTTGCAGAATGTTAAAGGCTGAATAACTGACTTTTGTAGTATTAAATTGGTAGTAATCTGTCCTTTGTGACAAATCCTAAGAACTGTCTGCTTTTATTGAAGTTTGAATTAAGTATCACTGGGAGTCCTTTTAAATGTATTTTCCACTTGTCATCAATTTGACATCAAGATAATTTCCCAAGACACCTCGGGAGACTCTGTCTGTTGCAAACAAGAAGAAAAGATGAAGGAAATATAGCCGAGCCACCGAAAGAGCGCGTTGGTATTGGTATGAAATGAGACGGGTGGTATTAAGTAAGAAGCAATGCCATCATGCCTTGTCGAAATTGGTATATTTGTTTGTAAGGTCTGGCAGAAGAAACTGCTCTCTTGTTGTCACTTCTGGTACTTTATGCATCTCGATTTAACCGTGATGAAGAGTGATTAGTGCTTCATCTGTCGATGGAGTTTAGCTGGTTTTAAATCTTGATTTGTGAAAACCTTTGGTCGTAGTGGGTTTTAGAATTGATGAATGAATGATTAAAGAACGCAGAGGTTTCATCTGGTAGTCCTGGTTGTGGATATCGATGCTGCCTGTTGAATTGTCTTGATAACTCTATATCAATTTCTTAAATACTTAGTCTTCATATTTGCAAACAGATTTGATATCCTCTCAGCTATAGTCTAAGAAAGAGATCTATAAGGTTGTTATCATTCAGTTGCTTCTTCTAAATAGTAAATTCGTTAAACGTTTAAAGAAGTACCGAATAAAAAAAAGACTTGCGTCCCGCAAATTTAATGTATTATCTTGTATCATTTGATAAACGTATAACATGTCTAATATAACAATTCTTGGTGTGGTTTTTGTGGACCCAGCTAAACTGAATGTTTCTAGAAAACTGGACTTTCTTTAAATGGTTGTGTATGATAACCTCAGGTTAATGCAGCTCTTTCCTATGCTGATCTTCTGTAGTTAGCTTGATACTTGGTATTAATTTGTATGACAGTCTCTGAGATGTGATAAATCATCATATCAATGAAATTAATGTTGCGTAGAATAGTTAGTGAGCCATACTCTCTCTCTTTGCATTGTGAGGTTTTCAAAGCCTCTGAATCCACTTTGTATTATTAATTGATTTCGCTCTTGTCTTCCATTATGATTGTACACACACCATGATGATTGTACACACACCGTTATGATTTAACACACCGTTATGATTGTACAAGCACCAATATGATTGTACACGCACCAATATGATTTAACACACTGTTATGATTGTACACACACCATTATGATGGTACACACACCATCATGATTGTACACAAACCATCATGATTGTACACACACCATTATGATGGTACACACACCATCATGATTGTACACAAACCATCATGATTGTACAGCACGCACCATTATGATCGTACACATTGACCTAAAGAATGAGTTTTTATATATCTTTTACTCTTTTTGTTTTTTCCATCTTTTGAAAGAGCAAAAACATCTTAAGCTATTATGGGAATTTGAGCCGGTACAAAAACTTCTCCGTTGATCTCTTTTTTGGTTTAATATCAAATTTCTTGGTCAGTTTTCATCTAACATAGTTTGTTTTTGATTGACACAAAGCTGAGAACTAACTGTACTCCACTTTTACAACAGAATATCTCATTCAAGACACAATTGAAATATTAATTTAAAGAAAATTGAAAATACGAAAACAGTACTTGGCTATCATTAAATGTGTCATTTCATAATGTCATGGCCGACTATAAAATTGAGAGACTTCACCAGATTGAAGCAGAAGAAGGTTACGATGATGAATGCAAAGTCTGTAGCTGACTATCGGATTCACTACATCATGACAACACCTTTATCGTTTTACAACTTGTGCAGACGATACAACCTTGTGATTGGTTGTTGGAAGGACTCATTTATGTTGTTCTTATGACAGGTTTATTAAATCTGCTATTGACAAAAGATACCTACTGTACCATGCTAGATATATTTACCAAGCTGATTATTATACATCTAGCAAGTAATTAGTAAATCCTTTTTTATGTTTGTAACAATTTCCCTTCCCCGACACTATTAAATCTGCTATTGACGAAAGATACAGGTACCTACTGTACCGTGCTAGATAAACTTCCCAATCTGATCATTTTACATGTACCAAGTATTAATTAGTAAATCCTTCTTTATGTTTCTAAAAATTTCCTTCCCCGACATATGAAATATTTGTGACATGTAAAACAGTGATAAATCTCATTGGGCATATTTCAAAATTTTGTTAAATGTTTAAAGTTATAAAAGTTGATGAGTAATGGAAAAATTGATTGGGACAAAAATTTAAACAAAAGAAAAAAAGCAAATTTTTAAAGTGTCACCACTTTTGATTACTTCTTCCTACACATATATATCTTACATTCCATGCACAGTTGGGATTTCAATTTTCATACATTTGAATTTCATTTAGTTAGTCCTTCAACCGATTTACATGCTAGTATACAATACTGTTGTACTGTAATATTAAACAAAAATAAAATTGTTATCATAATATATCATTGTACCATTGTAATACAATATGCAACAATATTATTGTGGATGATGCTACAATATTATTGTATGATTCTATGTTAATGGGGTCCTCTGCAGACAGGATGTATAAACTGTCCTGTTATTTTTGGCTATAATGTGGACTGGTTCATAGAATCATCTTCTTACAGAACTAACAAAAGCTTGAGGAAGACCTGGACTGTGGACCCTCTCCATTTTTTTGGAAAGTTTATTACATATTACTATAAAATGATGATGATTATTATTATTATTATTATTATTATTATTATTATTATTTTTATTATTATTATTATTATTATTATTATTGTTGTTATTTTTATTGTTATCATTATTATTTATTATTTATTATTTTTTATTGTTATTATTATTATTATTGTTATTGTTATTATTATTATTATTATTATTATTATTATTATCATGATTATTATTGTTATTATTATTATTATTATTGTTGTTGTTGTTGTTGTTATTATCTTTGATTAATCAAATGGAGGCAGAAACTTATTAATTTCCTACAAATATTGATTATTAAATCAATAGAAACAGATCCCAGACATTAGCTGAACTTTAGGTGGAAATGCTTCGTTGGAATTTGTTCTTCATAAGAGTCGTGGTATCTGATACATTGTTGATAATGTTGGTAAACGTTTTTGATTCCATGCCAGAGGCAGAAGAAATCAATGCAATGGTGATGGCATGTGGGTGTGTGAAAAAATGAAAAAGTAGATCTTGGTTCATACTTGATGTACAACTATACATAAACCATTGTCTCACACATTTAATCTAATCTACATATCTATATATATATATATATTTATTTGCAACCTTTATTTGCCTAATTGTACTGTTCTCGTTGGACTTGTGGTGTGCTAATTGAGACAACAAACCATGGGGCGCGACCCAAAAGTGAGCCTCAAAAAAAACAATACCGGTGAGTTGCAGGAATTTTTCCACATGTCAGAAAATTTATCTTAGTTTCCCGGGTTTTCTGACATTAATTCCATAATTCAAGCATCAGTAGCTTTCATATACCCTGAGCATCAAGAGTGGGGCAGAGGCTCAGTCCTGGGCTCTGGGGCCTAAAAGTTACAGACCACCTGGCTAAAGTAATAAATAAATTATAGTTTTCAAGGACCTTTTGATCTTGTCTTTGGGGAAAATTAAAGTATGATACCTTCAGATTGTGGCAATTTCAATACATAACGAAGCCTTCAAGTGTAAATACATGGAAGCCTTCCATACGTTGTCTTACATCCTGGCTTTTCTCTGCTGG
This sequence comes from Apostichopus californicus, assembly GCA_020650975.1. Taxonomy (NCBI): domain Eukaryota; kingdom Metazoa; phylum Echinodermata; class Holothuroidea; order Aspidochirotida; family Stichopodidae; genus Apostichopus; species Apostichopus californicus. Next base: position 11,739 of record JAIPMN010000312.1, read on the forward strand.
TTAACCTGATTTACTGTGTTTAATGACATTTGCAGCTCTGCATGTAAGAAGGTTCACTGAACCATGCATGATGATTATCAACCTGGCTTGACACACAATAAAATGCTCCTCTCTGAGAAATACTTGTCCTGGATTACAACCCCATTAACTAACGGTTACCTATAAACATCATGGAAATATTAATACTAGGCTGTTTGCCTCAAGAACCATCCATTTGCCTGCTGACTGCATTTTGAATTTTGTTTGGATATAAATTCCATCAGCAAGCAAGAGGAGATGTGTATAACCATTGAAGGAAGTGAGTGCTAGCATAATTAAGATTGTTGTAATTAAATCATAAACATTTATCAAGACTGTGTTATCAAAAACGTATAGTGAGTTTACTAGTTTTATACCTTTCAGTATAGCATACTTGTGCTAGATTGTTTTCTTTTTTAAGTCGAATAACTTCCTGAACTTTTGTTTGAGAGTGTATACAAAGCAAGGAGTGACTGAATTAGTACATTCAGGTCATATTTACGTTACAGATCGGTGTTAAACATTTAATTGGCATTGTGCCAGTTTTGCAAAGCATTTTGCAACACAGTACTGGATAAATCATTCCCTGACACAATTTACCAGTTTCCGTGTTGGCATGCATTGAGCGAGACAGTATTCACTGAAGATTTGATACTCACAGGGTTCAAGCAAGTTTCTTCCAAGGAGGAAGGAAACCGGTTTCTTCCAGTTTCGTCCACTAAAATTGGAAGAAACTCAAATAAGTGGGAAATGTTCTGTTTAAGAGTTAACACATGTATTTTGTGTACTGACTGATCAATGTAAAATTTAAGAACTAAACAGAACCGAACCATAGGTTAACCCATAGTGCAGAATGCCGCAGATGCAAAGTCTGTCAATAAATCAGTTGATGTACCACAATAAGTCACATATATAGCATAGAGCAGTAACACTGTATGTACCATCAAACAATGCTTGACTTTGCCTGATTTGATAATAGTTCTTCTAAATCTCACTTGTACAAAAGTTTTAGACATCCTTTGTTTGTGACTCTATACAGTAACTCAGTGATGAAAGCCAATGTCTAATATGTGACTAGGAAAAGAACAAACTCCACTATTTCACTCTGGTTTAGCTAGATAAACATCTCCATGCTTACTCCAGACACCCATTCCACCTCTGTAAATGCTACTTTGCACTTGGCAAGTCCTCACATATAAGCTGTTTGGTAATTTGAGGCTTTATTGTAAATAGAAAGATTGCACAAGTGATTACGTTTCCTGGTTTGTTGTGTTCTAACCTGCCTCTGTCAGTAACATTAGAGATCTGTAACAGAATTCACATTAACACAGATGCTTATTGATTCCTAATAGAGCTTTAAAGTCAAGCTAGCACAGCATGGCTATATAGTATCGTTAAAACGGACTCATGCCTGGCAGCTATAGTTGAGAAATGGCGTGAGGAAGGGGACATAGTCCAACCAGGGAGTTGCTCCATAACAACTCCCTGGTCGAACAGTTTGGGAAAGTTTTTAATGTTACTGGGTATTTTTAGGACTTGAGACTGAGGGAGTAGAGATGAAGATATAATGGATTCATAAAATTTCACCTAAATTATTGTTTATCTCTAGATGTGGTAGCTAGATGGAGAGTGGGAAAGTGGAAAATGGAGGGGGAGGGGGAGGATAAGAAGCTTCTTCAGTAGTTGCTGCTCAGATTTAATTGCAGACAGTTGGTTTTTAACTCTGGGAAAATAACAACGGACAGATGGAATTTTCACAGAGAATAGAGATCACTATCTATATATATATTATTGTATATACAATATAATACTTTTGGCTTATCACTTGGAATTTATAAGGTGAAGTGGATCAGGAAATCTCAGGGATTGGAGGCAGGAAGTGGCCGTTACTACCTTCTTAAAGGACGACTGTGTGTGTGTGCGTTTGTATTGTATTCTAACCGAGGACTTGGACAAAAGAATTCCAGGTCCTCGGTTTTGATTTCTAAAGAATCACCACATCCTCGGAAGAATTCCATTGTATGGGGTATTGTTAAGGTTAGGGTACGTGGATATGAACAATGGAAAATACAATGGGGTCCTCGGCTGTAATACAAACATGCGTGTGTGTGTGTGCGTTTGTTTGTTTTGTATTCTGACCGAGGACTTGAACAAAAGAATTTCAGGTCCTCGGTTGTGATTTCTAAAGAATCAACACGTCCTCGGAAGAATTCTATTGTATGGAGTATTGTTAAGGTTAGGGTACGTGGATTTGAACAATGGAAAATACAATGGGGTCCTCGGTCTGAATGTAATACAAACATGTGTGTGTGTGTGTTAGAGTAGATATCGTGCAAACATGAATATTAGTATTCCTTCACTGCACTTTCTCCATACTTAACTATATAGCTTTACATGGTGTGTACCTGATGGCACATTGGGTAGAAAGCCTGCTTACATGGCAGGTTCTTGATAATTGCACCTTGGTATCACGTAAAATAAAAGAAAAAAAAAGTAAAATTTAATTATTGGCTCTGTAAATTCACAGTATATAGACTGTCACTTTAAGACAGCACTACCAAGTGTTGCAACCCTATGGTTGTACTTTCCCCACGGTGGCCGACTGTTGCTATGGAGGTTATAATTATTTGGGCTTTAGGGTTGTTTTTAGCACTCAGTCCTTCTCTAGTATGTCAAAGATTTTAAATGTTGATATCAGTTTAACATGGATGTGTGCGTATCAACTGGAATCAAAGCAATTAATGCGATCCTCTCTTTCCTGTCTAAGCCCTTTTATTGTACTTACTACTTCCCCTAAAAGCATTTTAGGTCATGTCTGATCGGTTGAACATTGTTTTCACTCTCAGCTTATATGTAGTTCCTGTAATGTCACCCCTGTGCAACGCCTATGTCACCTGCATATGACCCCCTCATGTGACCTGGTCCCTTCAAGCTGATTGGTTGAATTCTATGTTGCAGCAGGGGGGTGCTACTATGTTGCCGTGCTGTTTAAAAATAGAAGCTAAGATATACCTGATGATAGTACCCTGATAAAAATAGCTCAAACTTAAAGATTAAACTCCAAAAGGTTTGTTGAGATCGTCAAATGATTGAGTCCCCAAAGGTCATTCGTTGAAGCTTATTCTCTGGGAACAGGAAATAATATCAATTCTCATCATGATAAACATTGTTGCAGCTAGTCTAACTGGTAGTAGTTACTGTCTGTACATGGTAGTAATACTGTAAAGGACTGTTTAGGCCATATGGTAACACTCATCAGGTGTATATGTTTACAATGGAATGCATAAGTAGACTAACTCCACTGTAGCCTTGACCTGCATAATGTTGTTTCAACCAAGCAAAAACGAAGGAAAAACAGATCTTGTTGACCCCAATTTTTTAATTCCATATATATATATCCCTTAAATCCTACCCTCCTAATTAGGCCCTACCTTACACTTTTGCCTAAGAACCCATTAACACAAATTGTTTTCTGTTGGAACCGAGGCAAGATTAAAAAAAGGAAAACAATTGAGGTATGCCCCTCCTCACTTCTACATCACTCACAGCTTACTCTCTCATGGTACCTTGCTTGAAACTAAGCTTGTTCTCTCATGGTACCTTGCTTGAAACTAAGCTTGTTCTCTCATGGTACCTTGCTCGAAACAAAGCTTACTCTCTCATGGTACCTTGCTTGAAACAAAGCTTACTCTCTCATGGTACCTTGCTTGAAACAAAGCTTGTTCTCTCATGGTACCTTGCTTGAAACAAAGCTTACTCTCTCATGGTACCTTGCTGGAAACAAAGCTTACTCTCCCATGGTACCTTGCTCGAAACAAAGCTTACTCTCTCATGGTACCTTGTTTGAAACAAAGCTTACTCTCTCATGGTACCTTGCTGGAAACAAAGCTTACTCTCTCATGGTACCTTGCTTGAAACAAAGCTTACTCTCTCATGGTACCTTGCTTGAAACAAAGCTTACTCTCTCATGGTACCTTGCTGGAAACAAAGCTTACTCTCCCATGGTACCTTGCTCGAAATAAAGCTTACTCTCTCATGGTACCTTGCTTGAAACAAAGCTTACTCTCCCATGGTACCTTGCTTGAAACAAAGCTTACTCTCTCATGGTACCTTGCTTGAAACAAAGCTTACTCTCCCATGGTACCTTGCTTGAAACAAAGCTTACTCTCCCATGGTACCTTGCTCGAAACAAATCTTATTCTCTCATAGTACCTTGCTTGAAACACAGGCCTTGCCTCATCCGAACACTTAACCATTCCCTTCCCACTCCTTATGACAAAGTTTTTGATGATTGCTTTTGTTGTTTCTCTTTCGCTTTTTATGTATAATTAATTTTCTATTATATAAATTTGTAAGTTTTCACGCACCCCTAAATATATGAAATACAGTGCTGTAAACCTCACCAGCATCAGTTTTTTTTTTTATTATATTTTTATTATCAACCATTGTCTTATTATTCTTGAATGCATTTCTCAGGATTCCAAATGTTTTTAATCGCAAGTAAATCTTCGCGATGTTAACTTCCACACACATGATGATGTCACTGCATGTACGAGATCTTGACAAGAATCGTAAACATTTCCAGCCGCAGTGATCAATTGCAGGCATAAATATTGCGAGCTATCTCCTGTTGGCGTGAGCCGTGACTGGTTGGATGATGAGGGGGCCTATGTCCTCCCTCAGAGATGCGAACAAGGCAATTACAGCAGGCTTGATGAATTCTGTTGCCTGTCATAATTCTGACTGAAATATGGTAAACAAGTGCCTAATACGAGTCGTAAAATGGCATCTTCGTCTGTGTCGCCTGTGGTGTTATGAAAAATTAACATCTTTTCCTGTTTGGGAAATGAATCTTGCTGTCACTTTTTTTATCTTTTTCGTTTTCATTGAGAGTAAGAAAACTAGTTAGGTAATATTAGGAGGAGAAAAGATGATTAATGTGGGGATAAAAATTAGAAAATGTTGGTAGACCGTGGAAGTTATGGGAAAGGTTTCAAGTCAATTTCTGAAGTTGGGTGTTATTTGGAGAGTTCTATTAAACAAATGGGTTTGTGTCACAGAAATGCAGCTCAGAGCGGCGGTATGTATAGTCGTTGCCAAAAATAGCAGCCACATTGTCATTTTAGACTCGAATTACCGTTTAGAAACAATTTCAAGAACATTGAAAAAAAAAGAAAAAACACTGATTCTGGTAGAAGAAGGTTTTTGGATGCTGTCAATTGACAGCAACTAAGTTTTGTATTAATTATTTTAATATAATATAATATAATATTGGAAAACTCTCAAAGCAACAAAACAACGTAAATAAAGGCCGCGCTTTTCGTGTTGGTTGATAGGTTTCCCTATAACTGCCTCCAGAGTATGACTCAGTGGTAATCCGATCAAGCTACAACTCCTCCTTGATTTGTTTAACAAAGGAAGGTTTGAATAAAGAGAATACTTAATGAATTTGATTTGATCCACGTAACCTTCATTGCAGCCCAAATCCTCTTTGAATATAATACTATAAAAACACATGTATAACAACCAAACTGAAAAATTTCCAAAATGTCCACATTTTTTTATCTTTTAACTGTTGCTTCATTATTTAATAAAAGTTGACTTAAGTCGACTAGTTAAGCTGATAACCTGCACCATGATCTATGTTTTTTAATGTATAATAGGATAATTTGACAAAATATATGTCAACAATCACCTAAGAAAGCTGCTTCAAAATCGTTTTTGTGAGAAAGTTGGAACAGCTTGAGTGCTAATTGGACTGGTAGTTCCTTTGAAATTGACGACTCTGTGAGGTTATGCTATTTTTGCCTTAAAAAGTAGCATTTTGAGACCTGTCTATAGGGGCCACAATGTTAAAATGTTTCCGTTTTTTTTTAAGGTTGATTGTTAGATCAGAATGTGTGTTGATTTGGAGATGGGTAAGAATTATTCCTCGTGAATATCCAAACCAGGGAGGTATGGAGGATGTCAATGTTAGACAATATTGTTTCAGACACCCATAATGCATTTACGATCAATCCCATCACCTCCCCCCGACCCACCATTCTATTGTCATGTTCGTTATTATACTCAATCAAAGCAACAATGGTAAATTATTTCAGAGGCAGTGGCGGAGCGTCCACACAGTCAGGGGGGGGGCGGATGCCCCCCCTGACGGACTCAAATGGACTGCTGGCGCCCTTTTCAGCTCTTTACCACTTTTTACGTATTCGCGATTATTGACTTTTTTATTGCGCTCTCATCTACCTATTGACATTTATCACTTTTTGTTGGTGTAATTTGGCGATGACACCTATTTATTCTTCGTTTATCTGCAAATTAGCCAGGCCCAGAAAGGGTCATTTCCGGCGATCTAGGGAGCATCTTTACTCAAAAAATTTCTGTACGCTACGCGCCAACCTGTGGTGGCGCTCTGCTTAGATAGTGTCGAAAGCGCCCCTACAGACCATTCTCGCCCCTCCTGACCAATACCCCTCGTTCCGCCACTGTTCAGAGGAATAGCTTGTTGATAGGAAATGCATAACTTATATATTTATAATTGTCAAATCTTTAACCTGTACACCAGGAAGGTGGGTGGTTTATTGTCATCGTTGTTAATGTTTCTCTAAATTTTTCATTTCCTTTCATATCATTTTAGTAGTTTTTTCCTGAAATTTGAGATGCTTTGGACTTGGGATGTTGGCTTAGATGTCAGCCTTCTTGCTGTGTATTCATCATAACTTTAAGGAACGCAGTCAATTCCCTGAGAAGTCTATGCCCTCTGTACACTCAATTTGTATAAATTTTGATATTTTAACAAGAAAACAAGTTTTGATTAAATACCATTCTTTGTGCTGTCGCCAGAAACATCAGTTGAACTTAACCAAACTTTTACAAAAAAAATCATATCATCTGTATACAATATGCTATTAGATTTAAGTTGTTCACCAAATGATGTGGAAAATGATCTCAATGGGGGATACATTAAGCTCTTCTTGGAAAAGATTGATTGCTGGAGGCTTGTATTTCTGTTAGCTGTTGTAACGACATTTGCAGCCATTTCAAGGCAATTATCTCTATTCATGTATTCATTCATGCAAAGATGTAATTGTTAAAGCCATTTTCATCTTAGATGCAAACCAAAAACTCATCAATAAATTTTTCCAAATGAAATGAAAAATACACAATTCTAGGTATAAATAAACATGAGTGGACTCAATTTATAACTCTGTGCTTTAGATGTTTTGTTGAAACACCTTTTAAGGGCAAGGCTAATTACCCGCTGATTACATTAATGTATCACCCCTACTAATAACACTTGAGCTTAAAATGACTGAATCTATTTGGGAAGTGCCCTCTTGGGTATTTAGGGTGGCTCTATCATGCACAAATAAAGGTGGGTTGGTGTGGGAAAGGGTGGGGGGATAGGTGAGGGGGAGGGTCAGATGTGTTTCCAAGTAGATTGTCATGGTAGGTAGCTATATTATCACATGTTAAAGAAACAAAGAGGATTGTTAAAAGTCTTTGCTTATTTCTCTCTTTATAATGGCTGTTAAATTGTTGCCTGAGTGTGACGGGTGGGGAAGTCACGGCGGGGAAGGGGATGTTCTTGTTCACCGTTTATGACCGTCTCATAGTATGAGAACGATATCTGGAATTTCCTCTCCATCAAGTTACTCTATCAATACTGACGAGAAAGACATGTCTTTACTTTTGGTGTTCTAGGTTTCTACGAGCTGTATGTTATTACTTTAGCCAGCACTCTGGGCTAGCTTGTGGTAATTGGTAATCCTTGTACGAGAGAGAACTCATATCTCAATTTCTGGTTAACCCTATTTTGCCAGCTAGAGACATAATGTGCCTGCACATCTGTTTATTCGTTTCCAACTCTGCGTTATATCTTCCTGTTGTAAATGGGATTGTCCCGTAGCGTGTATGGTCAGGTACGCTGTTAGTTTCCACGGGTCAAATTCGGAGTGTGTTGTTCCCTTTCAGTAATTAAAAGTGTTGAACCCTCAAATCAATAGTGAATGAGTTTAATCTTGCCTGTAGAGTGCCACAAAGTTCTGCTTGGGTTGAAATTAGACATCATTTGACGATAGTCTGGGGATATCTCCAGGGATTTCATCATCTTTACTCCAAGAGCTCCTGTAGAAGAGAGGGCTTATTCGAACAGGTTGATTAACTCGCTTGCTGAAAATTCAATTTTAAACCGACCTTTACATTTGAAAATTGTGGTTTTTTTCATTTGGAAATGTTCAGCATTTAAAGTTGGACAATGTCATGAAAACTCAAATTAGTTTTGTGAAATCCAAGTCGATAGAAATCCAACTTTTTAAGCTTTAAAATACATTGATGTTGATCTTGTCAAGACTTTTTTTAAATTTGTTGGGGGTTGATTGTCTTCAGTACACTATTCACAGTTCTCACTTCAGGTACTAAGTTTACACTCTTAGAATCTAATTTGCTCAAAAACACAAACAAAAACTTGGTGGAGAATTTAATGTAGCTAGTCTAGTGCTAGTTTGTTTCAGTTTCATTAAGGCCAAAGTTACTCATCTCAATATCTTACTTTAGAGGGATGGGAAGGAGAAATAAAAAGTTGGAGAATTTTTTTTATAAACATAATATAAACATATATATACATATAAAGATGCTTTCTTTAGTAATAACGCACGAAACCGTAACATATTTCAACAATTTATGTCAGTCAGAAATTCAGAAAGCCCGTCAACTATATTCCAAACACAAAACCTTCTTCCCTAACATCCCTGCATATTTTGACATAAGATCAATAATAATGGAAAAAGTGGAGGAACAAGTAAAACTATTGTACATTCTGCATGATCACATTTTCTTGACAAAAGCAAAAGGAAAATGTGAACTGATCTTCCTATGCAACAAAACTTTTTCTACTGACCCATCCCTCCCCCAACCCCGGGGAGGGGGACCTCCTCCAGTCAGTGGTGACAGTCAATGTATTTCTCTCCACATTCCCCTTCCTTCAAAAGAAATCACAAAATTATTGTGCCTTCTTTGTTCCCCTCACTCTTCCCCTACTATCCTGTTCCCCTCACCCTTCCCCTACTACCCTGTTCCCCTCACCCTTCCCCTACTACCCACTTCCTTTGTGATTCTATAACACTGGAACACTGGATCCAACAGAGATGTACCCTGATAGAATTTGTCATCGAGTAGATGTTGATGAGCTCCCAATAGTAAATGAAATAGATTCCATCATCAGCAAGTCATAGCCCATTTAGTATAATTAATCACATGTAAAAAACAATTTAGGACAATTTCAAAACGAGTTTTGGATCTTTTGAAACTTGATGAGACAATCTCACGACCTAGCTACATTGTAAAGGAAGTTATATAGAGAACAGCATTGCAAGGTTCATCGGAACAATCTCAACATTCAGCTCTAAGTCTACTGACGGACACTTTGAAACAACTGGACCCGCATAGAGCTGAGCTTGAAAGGCATTGAAGACTCGCCCCAAACGGCGTGCCGCCCTCTGAAAAAGTTAACTTTCCTTTGCTTGCAAGTGAAGTTTTTTCTTGTCGCTACAAAATGCAGACAGTAATGAAACGTGATACCTTGTATTCTTTTATCTAGACCTGAGATGTCCATCGCTGCTATGTACACTGTGTTGTGGGTATTGACCGTAGCTGTATGTATTGACTGTACACTAGTGTCTAATTACCAACGGAAGCAAGCTGTGTGTGTATTTTCTGGGATCGGTGGTGGTGTCTAACACTTCTGTTACACCTCATTTCGAAACTTGGTCAGATTACCGGCATCAGACGTTTCTTTGTGCGCGAGTCTTCACTCCCTTTAAGCCATCAGTGTCACACAATTAAAAGCTCGCTGCTACTGTAGGTTAAAGTATCGTTTGTATCATTTGAACCCCCAAGGCCAGCAGCCATGAGAGACCAACAATGACAGATCCATTAAAAACCCCCAAAAAATTACCAAAAAAGAAAGGATTATATAGTTTCCTCAACTCATCTTGATTTGCAATTAACTTTGCTGTTATATGGCCCCCAGGGGATGTTAGATTTGACACTTCCATTTAGATTACAAACTATATAGATATGTTTGTTTCTCTCATTTGCAATATATTTGTATATTGGACTGCTGTGTGCATATGTGTATATTTACTTAGGGGCACGTTAAACTGATATTCCGGGTGATTGGAAATGATCTTGCATCTTCAGGTCACAGATCAACACATCCTCATACCATTTTCTATGGCCAAGATATGAATTTTTTCAAACTGGTGATATTTTGTGAATGCATCTGGTAAGAGCAGGCAGGGTAAATTATGTCATCACAGCAATTAAGTTGAAAATGTTTTGTTTTTCTCTATATTATTTAACTCACTTATTCAGAGATGAAAATTATATTTCTATGAAACAGTTGTGTTTTAAAGACATTTTCAGGACAGAGAACCTGCTAAGCTTAGCAAACATTCCTAATCTACCAGTTTCCAAGGAAAAGTCACCAATAAGATAGACCAGTACAGCTTTTGAAGAACAAATTGACACAATGTCATCACAGACCAACCTGTTTTAATTTACTCCAGGGAAGAATCAAAGGTTTATCCAGTCAAAATAAGTTCCATTCAAAGTAACCAAAATTTGATTTAGGAACAATATATTGAGATGGAATTTTCAACTGATAGTGTGGACTATTTTGCTTTTCCGTTTAATTGTGACATTGTCTACTACTAAAATATCCTATTATTTTCTTCACTCCTCGCTTACCTGTCTCCCTACAACCTTAGCACTCGTGTTACCGTGCCATTTAATTGTCACATTGTCTGCCACTAGAATATCCTTAATATGCTTTGATGATGGCAGCAGATCTCAGTTTCTGCCATAATTGTGTTGTAAAACCAGCTGGTGAAAAGATCTGCTTTTTCTCTACTTGCTGATGAGATGTGAGAAATGCTGGTAAATATAGTCTCTATTGAAAAGTTAAGGCATAGTGTTAAGTCTTTCAAATGCTGTCCCACCACAACACATGAGTTAGGGCTTTGGCCCCATGCAACCTAACTAGTTCATTGATTTCAGTTTGTCATTAGCCATATTTGGGTTCTTTTGTCCTCTGTTTTATTGTTTGTTTGTTTATTCTGAATTGACTCATCTCAGTGAGATATGAGAGTCACACTTAAAATACACATAAACAACAACAACAACAACAACACCAACAAACTAAATAATTACAGAAACCTTCCTTAATTCTTCTAGTATTTCCTCTCTTTTCTCTTTGCAGTATCTGTGGTTCTTGGAGTTCCAACGATTAAGAGAATCGTGGAGTCGTATTTAATGGAAACATTACAGTCCATCATCCAGTCACTCTCATCAGAAGAAAAGTTGGATACTCTGGTGGTTGTATTCATTGCAGAGGTAAGTGCATATGATTAAAGGAGGACTCTCTGATCTGTGGTAGACCATCACAAGAGAGAGACAGCTGTCATCAGTCTACATTGCATTTCTGTACCACTTTCAATCCTTGAGAAACGACCCTTTGAACCTCAGAGTAATAATAATAATAATAATAATAATAATATTTGATTTTTATATAGCACTTTACACCAGAGATAGGTCTCAAAGTGCTTTGCAGACGTTATATTACCCCTGGTCAATGATAACCTGTCCCAGAGACAATCCATCTCCAGTCGGCAGCAGTTATATACTGCGCCCAATGACAAGTTACCTCACAGGTACCCATTTAAGCCCTGGGTGGAGAGAGAGGCAAGTGAGATAAAAGCATCTCGCCCAAGGACACAACGCAATGAACTAGGCATGAATCGAACTAGCAATCCTTGGATCACAAGTCCGACTGCCTAAGCCAATTGGCCACCACACTCTCAGAGGACTCGTCAATTAACCATGGCTGGAATTCTCAGTCTAACACAGAGTCCACTTAGTCAATTCCAAAAGATAATTAGAAAAACATAACCAACTTTGTCAAGGAAATCTGATTTTTTGAATATCATCCAGGGATCCTCTGTTGTTTATATAAAGTTGGAAGAACATGTTTTACTTGAGTAATTAGAGTTTCTAAAACAAATAGATTAACACAGATATTTAGGTCTGCACTGGGGAACCGATATCATCATTGAGTTAGCCTTAAAGGGACATTCCAGACATTAGGCATACATTAAACATAAATCAACACTCTACACTACACTATATTTTACACTACAAATCACAACCTGAGCACTGGGTTCAGCAACCTGCATTGGGATCTACAGGAAAATAGGGCTTACTTAAGAAACACCTTGTTTGGTGAGGCATAAATACCCAGCCAAGATTCACATGCTAGTTAGTACACAATACTATTGTACTGTAATATACAAGAAAAAATTAACAAAGTACTTGTTATCATGATATATCATTGTACCATGTAATACTATGCAACTATTTTATTGTGGATATTTTATGTTATATTATTATGATACAATGTTATCAAGTATGATACTATGTGAGTAGGGTGAAAGACCTGCACCCTTAGTTGACCCTGTTTCCAATGCATATGTTAGCAACTTGTTTTGGAAGAGATTAGGTGTGAATAACATACTGTAATAGAAGTAAGCTATGCTGGACTGCATATCAAACTCAACAGTAAATCTGTATGCAGAAATTGTGGAAGTAATCAATCACTTAACAAAAGAAAGGATCTTCATTTAGAAATTAAATGCACCCTGAATGTTGATTTTTGAAGTAGCTTTGACACCATACAACATTAAAATACATGGTCAACATGAATAAAGTTGTTAGCAAACACATTCATCTGCCACTTGAGATGTTGAAAGGACCTCTGAGTGGTTCTTCTTGTTTTGTATCCCTAGTAAAGTCCCTCCCTTCCATTCTGTGAATAAGATTAATATGGTTGTAGATAGGGCGGTTAAGTAGCAGCACTGGTTTGATGGTTAAAGTGGTATTATGTGTCTTGAGGGATTTCAATGCACAAAACAGTGGACTGACATATGTGACATTGAAGAGAGTTTAATTGTATATAAACTCAGTTAGTGTTCCTGCCATGTGAGCAAGAGGGCAGTGAAACTTTTGTGGATCAATAGGGTTATGTTGTTGCTTACAACCCCCCCCCCACCCCCAAAAAAGGGAAGAGAAAAATAGTAATAAAATAAAATAGTAAACACTTTTTCTATGACATCATACCCTTGGTTTCCTCTGATACACTCAAGAAGAACAAAGTGTACCACTGTGTACCACTAACAAGAGTCTAACTTTTCTTTACAGAAAATCAGAAGCCCAGTTTTTCGCTTTGTTCATTAAATTTCCTCCCGTGCGAAAATGAAATCATCTGTGTCACGTTGAAACTATCATCGTTTTCCGTACGAACAGCTAATTGACTTTCCCTGACGATACATTTCAATCATAATAATCAGGTCACACATGTTTTTTGTTTTCTCTTACAGACTGACCTTGAGTATGTGAAGGGGGAAGCAGACAGAATCCAGAAACAGTGAGTATTTCAAGTTGATATCCTGATCCAGGAGTTTGGATCATGTAGTACCTGCTTGATAGCAGCTGCTGGTACTCAAGCTTGTATTAAACATGGCTGTATGATAGTCGTGATCTTTGCAGGTTTGGACTTTATATTTGATATGTACATCCACCCTATTGTGTTACGGTCGAACTAATTTTGAGGAAATCAGATACAAAAGTATCCAAGATTTGTAACCATACCTCCAAAAGTGTTAAAGCTTGAAAGTACTTCATACTTGATATAAACAGCATATATATATATATATATATATATATATCCACAAGAAAAAAAGGGGAAAAAATGATACTTTCATTTCCAACTTTATTACTTAGAACGTTAAATCTATTACAAAATATTTCGAGCGTTAACACGGCTCTTCTTCAGTTGCAGTAATGAAATGGAAGAAACTAGACCTTATTGGTATTAAGCTTAGTATGTATACTCATAAAAGAGAGATCTCTGTTGAGCCCATTGTTGTGTGTGTTGAGGCGTAAGATGGTTTTTTTAACAAATCTGATTCTGATAGACTACCCCTCGTTGTCACTTACCACCCCTCCCTTCACCCCCTTTTCAATGAAACCAAACAAGCTTGGGGCACTCTAGGTTCCGACCCCACAATAGCTGAACTTTTCAAAGCCCTCCCTGTCATAGCCTATAGACAACCACGTAACATCCCATCAGTGCTGGTTCGAACTAATCTCGCCCCACCCAGTAATGAGCCTGATAGTGGAAACATCCCCTGTAACAAACCTAGATGCTTGGTGTGCACACACCTCGACCCCTCCCCCGCTTTCCTCCACCGGGCCTCAGGCACCACTCTGAGACCTGGTAGATTTGGTTGCGACTCAGCCAATGTCATCTACCTCCTGTATTGTTGCAAGTGCCCCCAGGTCACCTATATTGGCGAAACCAGCACAAAGTTCAGACTTAGGTTTAATAACCACAAACTAAGTATCCGCAAAAATAACCCAGGTTTCCCTGTTGCCGAACATTTTAATCTCCCCAATCACAACTTATCCGACCTCAAATTTGTCATTCTTTACGGCTTTTTCAAAACTGCTCATGAAAGAAGCAACGGGAACTAAAAACCATCTTACGCCTCAACACACACAACAATGGGCTCAACAGAGATCTCTCTTTTATGAGTATACATGCTAAGCTTAATACCAATAAGGTCTAGTTTCTTCCATTTCATTACTGCAACTGAAGAAGAGCCGTGTTAACGCTCGAAATATTTTGTAATAGATTTAACGTTCTAAGTAATAAAGTTGGAAATGAAAGTATCATTTTTTTCCCTTTTTTTCTTGTGGATATATCTTACTTTCCAACACACGCCATATATATATATGTATATATATATATATATATATATATATATATATATACACACACACACATACACACACACACAGCAGGCGCAAATTGGTGCAAGAGTCTCGCTGTCAATTAAAATCAAAGCTTGACATTAAATCTTATGTTCAAACACCTTTGTATTTCGTTCGATCACTAATCGAAGGGAAAATGGTAACTTTTTTCACAGTTTAGTTCTTTTTGTCTTTGTCGAATTGAAACTACTTGACCTGGAAGCTTTGAGGTATTAAATAGAACTTCCTTTTATGGGAGGAGGTGAGATTGTTAAATGCCCTAGTTACCTTCCTCATTGTTACCACTTTTATTGGGCCATGAGTTTTAACTGTCAATAAAAGCATCCATGAAAATATTGCTAACTGTGAAGCAGATTGTGTTAAACGATAAGATTCTAAATACCAAAAGTGACATGAGTGCGGTTAAAAGCTGACTTTTATGTCATGTAGCACCATAGCTCTCACAAAATACTGTCACCATGGCAATGGGTCATGACTAGTGGTAGTAAGCAACTTTTATTTGATCCTTTGGTATGTAACTGAGATTTAATGTCAATCATTTTGGTCCATTCAATCTTAAGCGTTTCTTTCTCTTTCATTATCTTGAAGCAAATTCATAGACTCGCTGATACGTTGCTTAATTTGTAGAGAGGGAGTACTGCACTTTTGAGACTGTGCATATTGTCATTAGTATCATGAAAGTGTTCTCAAACTGTCTGTATAACAGAGGCCTACCCTGGGTAATCCTTTCATTTCTTAATCTGTTTGTTTTATCACAATTAACATACAAATTAAATAATAAGGATGTATACATAAATCACAAAAGGAAGTACTCAAAGAATCCTTTGTGGGCTTGCTCTAAACCACAAATATAACAAACCCAGTAAAAAGAATTATAAACATTAACAAAACATTAATTTCACTGAAATTTGTTGCCCATGCTAAGGATACTTGTGCTATAGCCAGTGACATCGACAAGAGGGCTGGGAGCCTCCCCCTCCCAAGTTTTGTGCCCACCCTGGTACCCTTTCTTACTATTTGGGGTGAAACAAAATAAAAGTCAAATGCACACTAATACCCACAGTGTAAGTAAGACAAATAGTTGTTACATGTAATAACATATTACATTATGTGATTGCATTTCTTCATTACAATACTAGTGTAAATCCATACTATCTACATGCATTAACTAGTGCAGTCCCTCATGGATACATGTATCCAAATTACTTTGTTTTTCCTAACTTGGTATAATTAACTGGTACTTAGTCTAATTACTTGATGCCTGTGCAACAAGAGCTCCTCATGAAGCTATCTATGCCTTTTATTGAATTAGTTTATAGTTAATTGTGGTCAGAAATTACAGAGTTTTTTTTTAAAGGTACTTTTCCATTTGTTGTAGGCTGACACTGAATGAGACAGTTGAAAATCTTTTGTTCTCCTTGTTTTTCTTAGCGGAAGATGTTGCATAAATGCATGGCTGCCACGGCCAGCTGCTTTAACCCGTAGTCATATGAGACCCTCCTCCTTCCCCCTATAAAAAAGTGAATTTTTAGTAAAAATGCTAGGATTTTTCTGCATCTTTAGGTCAAATAAAACCACATCATCATGGCATTTTTGAATGATGGAGATTTTTATTTTTTTTCAAATTTGGTGGTACTTTGTGAATGCATCTGGCAACAGTAAAGTGAAATGATGTCGTCATGACAATGCAGCTTAAAATGTTTTTGTTTTTCCTTCGTAAATTTTAGTTCACTCACTCACAGAGGAAATAATATTTCAACAAAATAAAAAGGACAGAAAGTTGTATTTTGATAAAATTGTAAAATACAGACAACAAGTTATTCCTCCTCGAATTGGTGCATTTTATGTCATTTGACTTTGAAGTTCATCTTTGAAAAGCACATGTCTTGAAACAGTGCAAGGGAAGTTTTCATGAGTCTGTCGTGTTCCTTGTTGCAGCTGACCTCTGCTATTAAAGTCTCAATAAGTGTTTGCTGATGAATTTCGGAAAAAACAAACTTCCCGAGTATATCCAATGTTTCTCATTTTAAATGCCCTCTGACCAGATGAGTTTAATGGAGAAAAGCAGGTGCAATCGAAAGAAAGAAATTTATTTTCTGTTGCCCTTATGGCGCGAACTATTTACCGTAAAATCACTGTGACCGCCCATCTCAGCATGTTGAGAAAAAGATACAAGAGCAGAGACCTAAGACAGGCTAGCCACGAAAGTAAAGTAAGCCTAGGCCTAACGGCCGTAAACAAAAAAGAGAGATTTGATTCATGGCGCATGGTCTGTTGGGTGGGGCAAATTTTGATAGAAGTTTGTAGAATCTATGGACTAATTAATAAATCTGGCAAATTTTATTCAGCTCAACATTTTTAATGACAGATAACTCCATAAAAACTATGAAAATTGATATGAAAATTGCATAGAACGGTGTCATTTTCACTGAACTTTTTTAGTGCTGGGAAGGTCGAAGTTTAAATTTGACACACACGTATTGAGACACAGTTTAAGTGTCATTATGGATTGAAACAGTCCTTCACCTTGCTCCTGACCTTGGTAGGAAATACTTCAGGATGTTACAGTTTTGCGGTGTGGAATGTTTTTTAATTATCCATTGTTAGCAACCGAAGAATCGTTCATTGTTAGCAACCAAAGAATGGTCTAGTCGTAGTTATATTCAATATGAAGAAAACACGTAGACTATTTAAGCAGAATAAGCAGTATGTTAGATTATGATGATGACCCCTCCCCCCCCCCCAACCCAAAAACATGGTAAAGACATGTACAATAGAAACATGATATCAGTTTGTTGTTCCATACATTTCAGTCACAGCTAATAATATGAAGGAAGAAGTCTTTAAATAAGTGAATACTTATATTCCTCTGCTGTTGCTTCCTATTACAAAATATGAAAACATCAGATAGCATTGATAACTTGATCTTATCATCAATAAGTTGAACTTAACTAATTCCATTCATTGTTTGACCAGACACTTCACCCGGTTGCTATGGGCAACTCTCATTGATTTCCAAAATAGTTACTTCTAAAGTTTGAAGTTCTGATTTTGCTTTAAAAGGATTAATGTTTTCTGAGTGATTTAGTTCACTCCTCTCTTACCTGTCTCCGGTCTACGAATGCACTTTCCACAATGATCTCTTGAACCTACTATTTCCTGGTAACATTTTAGCACTGTACCCTCACTTCCACATCTGAGACTTTGCCAACATGATATACCTTCTGAATTTATCATATAAGTGACCTACCATTTGGTGGAACCTTTTTGAAGTGGAAGATTTTCATATTTCTTTTTAAAAATCACATTTCATTAACAGAGTCTTGTTGTTAGCATATGTTCGGTTTGAGTATGAAAGTAAGACTCTTCTTACAATGGGTAAGGGGTTTTCGTGGTGTTGAGTGTAAAGGAATTTTGAGGGCAAAGGCCAAGTAGGGGTGTGTAGGTCCTCATTTAACAGAATATAGATTAGTTGTCTGTCTCGCTGTTTTAAAGTTGTTGGAAGAACACCCGTGAGAAACAGAAAACAAAAGACAAATTATGTGTACCTCTAAATACACACACATTATACAAATATATGAATGAAGTAAACACATTAGATTACCAGAACAATAGTAGTATCAACAATAGTAACAACAAAACAATAAAGAGTGATAAGAACAATGAAACTGTTAACAATCAAGAATAATACCAACAAGTAATGACAATAGCATCACAAATATAATTAACATTCAGTTATTACAAGAACAATAATTCAGACACCAATAGTACTTACTGCACCATCATCAGTAGTACTAGTAACAGCACAATAGACTTCTTTCTACGATTCCAACAAAGAAAAGTTCATTCTGTTGTGAATTTTAAACATATAAACTAGAGTTGAAAAATAAGAATAATACTGTACTATATTATAATAGTAGTAACAGCACAATAATGACAATAAGACTTCTTTCTACGATTCCAACAAAGAAAAGTTCATTCTGTTGTGAATTTAAACATATAAACTAGAGTTGAAAAATAAGAATAATACTGTACTATATTATAATAGTAGTAACAGCACAATAATGACAATAAGACTTCTTTCTACGATTCCAACAAAGAAAAGTTCATTCTGTTGTGAATTTTAAAGATATAAACTAGAGTTGAAAAATAACAATAGTACTGTACTATATTATAATAGTAGTAACAGCACAATAATGACAATAAGACTTCTTTCTACGATTCCAACAAAGAAAAGTTCATTCTGTTGTGAATTTAAACATATAAACTAGAGTTGAAAAATAACAATAGTACTGTACTATATTATAATAGTAGTAACAGCACAATAATGACAATAAGACTTCTTTCTACGATTCCAACAAAGAAAAGT
>JAIPMN010000312.1:31024-42346 GCA_020650975.1 Apostichopus californicus
TTCTGTTGTGAATTTTAAACATATAAACTAGTGTTGAAAAATAAGAATAATACTGTACTATATTATAATAGTAGTAACAGCACAATAATGACAATAAGACTTCTTTCTACGATTCCAACAAAGAAAAGTTCATTCTGTTGTGAATTTTAAACATATAAACTAGAGTTGAAAAATAACAATAGTACTGTACTATATTATAATAGTAGTAACAGCACAATAATGACAATAAGACTTCTTTCTACGATTCCAACAAAGAAAAGTTCATTCTGTTGTGAATTTTAAACATATAAACTAGTGTTGAAAAATAAGAATAATACTGTACTATATTATAATAGTAGTAACAGCACAATAATGACAATAAGACTTCTTTCTATGATTCCAACAAAGAAAAGTTCATTCTGTTGTGAATTTTAAACATATAAACTAGTGTTGAAAAATAAGAATAATACTGTACTATATTATAATAGTAGTAACAGCACAATAATGACAATAAGACTTCTTTCTATGATTCCAACAAAGAAAAGTTCATTCTGTTGTGAATTTTAAAGATATAAACTAGAGTTGAAAAATAACAATAGTACTGTACTATATTATAATAGTAGTAACAGCACAATAATGACAATAAGACTTCTTTCTACGATTCCAACAAAGAAAAGTTCATTCTGTTGTGAATTTTAAACATATAAGCATATAAAGTAGAGTTGGAAAATTAATTGCCAAAGCCGAAAATGATTTTCAAAAGGTGGATGGTTCTAGGACATGTACAAGGTCCTTTTACACTCTCTTACAAACTTCATCGATTTTATTTTATCGACTTGAGAGGAAATATGGTCGAGAAAATACTTTGTTTATTGCTGGAATTGATTGCCTTTGCCTATCGTTCATCTGAAGACGGTCGGTTTAATCTGACTTGGTGGCCATTCAGCATAAAAATGTTGAATATGAATTTGTGAGCTGCGAGAGGGAAGAAAGCCCCCCCCCCCCCCCTTTAGAGGAGAAGGATGATTTGTCAATTATGTATTTAGGCGTAAAAGCAATATAGATGACATTGCCAAGTGGGAAAAATTCAATTACTGTCTGATTTTCAGTTGGATGTAATGCGTCATTTTATAAAGAAGAATCAAGGCTGTACAGGTAATGATGCCGTGAGGAAGAAATCAGTCGTCAATTATTCTGAAATGGAATTCAAAGAAAGGAACGTTTCAATCATAAGATGTGGATGGGTAGCACTTCACAAATTTACATTCACTTGATTGAGATATCATTGGAGGGTAGGAAGAATTATGATTATGATGTTAAAGGAAAATTTCAAACATTTATTAAATGTTTGATGGGACTGTATCATTGATGTACATTATTATTAACACTGATCATGCTTTGGAAGTAAAACTGCACAATTTATCATTTCATGTAATTCTGAACTAACAACCACTGAAAGTAAAAAGTAAGTAGATTAAATAGGAAAATCAAATCAATTCAAAGATAATTTCAATAAATAAATTAAAAATTATTATGAAGAGAAGAAACCTAATTACAGAAAAAAAGAAGAAAAACAAACAAAATCCAGTCTACAGATTATCCTGATCTGTTAACTTGATGAAAAATTGTAAGCTTTTTCTCCTAGCTAAATATTTTTTATGAAATTGAAAATGGTTTTTAGCCACCTGCTCTTCAACCAAGTCCACACCCTTCCCTTCCACTCATCACTTCCACCTCCATATCATGCAATTCCTCCTATTCAGTCATATTCTTCACTCTCTTTTGCTGAATACCATGAGCTACTTTCAGGATTTTTTAATTTTTTTTTATGGCATTTTCTGATCTGGTTTTGTGCAATCTGTTTTTGTGGATTCATTTTCTAAGTTTGATGGAAAATATTTAATTAGAAATCTCAGAAAGGGGGAATATATTTTATCACAGCTCCAGTGATAAAAATCAATAACTAGATAAAGCAGTATATAATTAATCCTTTTAATCAAATGATCACAAGTTTTAATGTTGTGTATGTAGCATTTATTCGATTTTCTTTTCTGTTTCACACATATATGTTTTAAGACATGGAAGATTTATCAAGAAGGGTTTGGAGTCTAGTGGTTTCTATCTTCCATAAAANATGAGCCACAACAACATATTCAATTTAAAGTTGCGGGGGGGGGGGGGGGGGGGGAACCATAGCCTCCAGCCTATTATTCAGACATAACATGTGGTAGTTCTTTAGTAGGACTGACACTTGATACTGGCAATTGTGCATTTATTGAAGAATATCCATAAAATTCTTGACACTAGTGGCTCAGTTGTTGTTGTTGCTATTTCTGTTTCAGGCATTTGGGTAAGCTCACATAGGCTGTCAGTGGGTTTGTGTTAGTGTGTAACTGAGCTGGATATAACTATATACAACATGTACAAACATTCTGATCACATAGGCTGTCTGTATGTGTGTGTGTTTGGTTGTGTATAACTAATCTGGATATAACTGGATCTGGATATAACAGAGTGTTTGCTCAGTGGGTAACGCCGATGCCTTTCAATCATAAGGTCCCGAGTTCGAGTCACTCCAAGATTAATGTATGTCGTCCAGTTACAGAGTTGTTGACAATTCATAATCATGGACGTAAAATATGAATCTAAGTGACTGACTTCGGTCAGCTTGCGGCTTTGATAAGCCAATGAGGCTTCTTAGCTAGTTCCTGCTTGCAGGACGATCTAAAATACATACATACATAACTATGTACAACATGTACAAACTCATTCTGATCACATAGACTGTCAATGTGTGTGTGTGTGTGTGCGTATCAAATCTGGATATAACTCTGTACAACATGTACAAACTCATTCTGATCACATAGACTGTCAATGTGTGTGTGTGTGTGTGCGTATCTAATCTCGATATAACTCTGTACAACATGTACAAACTCATTCTGATATAGAAAAGGAAGTTTTAAAATGCTCTCTTTTGGTGCTGAAATTGTTTAAAATATGGGATGAAAGCTATGGCTACATTTCAATTTGAACACACTGACAGTTGCCACTCTACCTGGTAAACATCAAATAAAGCAGTGTTATTAAAGTTAACATTTCACAACAATGGGGTAACTACTGGCAAACCACATTCGGACAGATATTCCAAAGAAACTGGTGTTGAAATCAATCACTTGGTTTAAGCTATTTGAACAAACTGAATGAGGAAAGGATGCAAGTGAAATCAATATTACCAGATGGCATCATTTAAAAAACTTTAAACTGGTGACAACCAAGAGCAGAGAATTGAATTTGCATAAATCAATGTTGATGAGGGATGTATGGCCCTAGTTGATCCTGTTGTCTTTGTGCATGCATCATTGGTGTTTCATTCCACCAAAACATCTCCACCTCAGGGAATTGAAAATAATCTAACTCTGGAAGCAGTTATTGCATCAGTGATGACTATATAAGGTGCAGATTATTACATAGACTGCCACGTAATGTGCAGATTATAACATAGACTGCTTTATAATGTGCAGATTATAACATAGACTGTTATATAATGTGCAGATTATTACATAGACTGCTATATAATGGGCAGATTTTATCATAGACTGCTATATAATGTGCAGATTATAACATAGACTGCTTTATAATGTGCAGATTATAACATAGGCTGATATAATGTGCAGATAACTAGATTTAATCAATCTCACATTACATCTATAATGGTTTACTCCATAACAAAGAGGGACAAGTCCCCCTAATGCTCATACATATCATTGCCATGTTGAGTAAAGATTATCTTCTGTTTTGTTTTTCCTAAAGTTTTGCTGCAGAGGTTGAATCAGGTCTGATAGATATCATCTCTCCTCCAGTCTACTATTATCCTGACCTGGATAATATACCAGAGACATTTGGAGATACTCAGGAACGTGTCAAGTAAGACCTCCATTTTCATTTTTATCATGGTAAAGTATAGTGTGGGTAAAAGATAAGCCCTTCCATTGGGGGGGGGGGGGCGGGGTGGGGGGGTGGGTGGGTTGTTGGGGAAGAACGGTGGTCACACACCTCACTAATCATTCCATGTGGAGGCCTAATATCTCTATGCGTCAGTTCAAGTCAAATCTTTGCAAAGTTTTTGTAACATCAACTTATTTTTGGCTGGGGTTCCTTTTTGAAAATAAATTATTTTTTCACATGATTTTGTAACCAAAGTCAATGACACATTACTTTCTCCCCAAGTGTGTGTGGATAAATACGAGCATTATGTCATCAGCAGTAGGGTGATTAAAAGGAAGTACCATCTCTCTTTGTCTCTCTCTCTTAGGACTTCTGTTACAATCTTAGCTTATCATTATCATCATCATTTAAATTCTTAATTTGCTTGCTCATCCGACATCATCGAGCAACCTCCATCACTCTGAGAGTTAATAAATTGTAACACTTGAAGATCCAGGCTAAATCCTCATGTTTGTTTCTTTCTTTCATTGGCTTTTCTGTCGTCTTTCCCTTGTTATCGTATTAATTATGATTATTTATTATTATTACATTTCAAGGCACTTCAAAATTCTTCAGTTCGACATTTCAATCAATCAAGTCAGACATTAACCAGAAATACAAAAAAAGTTTTGAAATGATCAGTTTTTTCTGATAATCAGGTTTGCTCTCCAGAGCCTCGACTGTAATTATTGGGATAAATAATTAAAGAGGGCTGCTCTGAGGTAAAGTTTGTAACTTGAAAGCACAAACCAATTGTCTTTCAAATACTAATAATTTTTTTGGGCTATAATTTTTCTAAATAACTACTTATTTGGAAACAAAGTTTGAAAGGGTTTGATTAGCTTTGCCAGCACCATCCAAACTCAGTATTAAAGTTGTTGCTGGCTTTATAATGGTTAATATTGTAGTATGTAGGTTAATATTTCTTCTAGTTTGTTGCACCGGGCACCACATTGTATATGATTCATCTCAACGTATCACGTTTAGTAGTTGTGACTTCAAGAGAACAAGTTCTGTTCAATCTTTCATCTGCTGTAGCTTTTTTATCCTCCCGTTCCCTCATCTTAAGTTTTTCTTGTCTTTCTTTATCTCTTTCTGTGGAATAATCTAAGTTTTCTTCAGCCATTCATTAAGCAGGGGAAGAAGAACATCAAGAATGTATTTTCAGGGCTCACATGAGGTGTTGAGTTTGAGATGTCACAGGAACTCGTTGTCAGGGATAGGTTGATGGTGGTTTAAATTTTTAATGTTTCTACAGTCATCTAAGCAACGAACTGTAAATTGATGGTTTCATTGTTTCCTTCTTAATTGACAGGTGGAGAACGAAACAGAATTTAGACTTTGCATTTCTGATGATGTATTGCAGTAGTAGAGGCACTTATTACGTCCAAGTAAGTGGGAGCAGCACTTGAGACTTGAGAGAACTAATGATTAGTCTACAGAAACCATTTATAATGTAACATTTAAGGGGATGTAAAGAGGGTGGCTTGAATAGGGGAAGGGGGCACCATTAGGGGCACTACTCACATCCATGTTCAAGGAGATGTACGGGTGGGGGGGGGGAGAGGGCAGGGCAGGGAGGGCATGGTACCACTAAAGGTACTTATGTCCTAGTTAGTGGAAGCAGCAATTCAGGACTTGAGAGAACATGATAGTGAGTCTACAGAAACCATTATAATATGACGTTGAAGACATTGTATGGGGGTGGGGCCAGGGGGAGGATACCACAAGAGGTACTTATTACTTCCTTACTAGTGAGAGCAGCGATTCCGAACTAGATGATTGATATATAGAATTGTCACTAATGTCACAGTCAAGGGCATGTACATGAAGGTGGTTTGAAGGGGGATGAGGAGGAGGGGTACCACTAAGGAAACTTATTGGTCAGCACTTCAGACTTTAGAGGTCTAGATACTGAATCTACAGAAATTGACATCAATGTAACAGTCAATGAATACAAAGCATGGCCTTGTGCATTATTTGAGGTCTCCATTGTATAAAGCTGAGCCAAGCAGTGTAGACATCATTGTAAGCCAGCACTGAACCTGTCCCTGATATATATACTGTTGTAGTATATATCGTCCAAAGTGTATACACAATCCATTGTCTTTGCTCCCATGCATATTGTGTTTAATAATTAAAGGTTTACTCAAGAAATTTTGAGGAACAGAGTCAGTCCAAAACTTTCGATTCTCAACTTCAGCGTTCACTTGGGGGATGTTTCTATCCCTCACCCGGTTTTAGAATAAATTAGTATCTTAGGTTGTTGACAGCACAGCCGAGGTGAATGAATATTGCATCGAGGTAATTAAAATCTCACTATTCTGGGAAAAATCAACCGCTTATAGTTTGTGGATATCATGTATTGGCTGATTTGTCCTCTTGGCAGCAAACTCCCCACAAGGATGCAAGCGTAAGTGAATTTTGCTGAATCAGATAGCAGGACCAACTGTCATACGACGTGTGTTATTTGACGCCATCAGCCCGAAGTTTGATCATACTGGTGAATTTTGAGCCGCGAGCTTCTCACAGATAGATTGGTGGCCTCATTTGGCAAAAGCCTTCTTTGTGATTGATCAGGAAGCTTCTTGACAAAAGCAGATGCAAATTAGTTAGACTGTTTGCTGCACAGATCATGAGTCCTGAGGTGTTTGGGGCATACCTCTAAATATGATGTGATTATCTGCTCATATCCTGAAACTATAAGATATCTTCTTGTTGCTATGGGGATGAGTGAGTGAATGGGATGGGTCTTGATTTACTTTGTTCAAATGAATTCAATTTGTTTTGATTTTTGATTCAGTTGGAAGATGACATTATAGCAGTGCCAAACTTTGTCAACACAATGGTCGCATTCGCAAGTCAACAAAACAGAAATCCTTGGCTTTTATTAGAATTCTCACAGTTAGGCTTCATTGGTAAGTTGCTGTTTCAAGTTAAAGGGTTTCTTTAAGCAGAATTTTAAGTCTCATTATGTTGTAGTCCAAAGCAAAAGGAGCATGTTAAATGTAAGCAATGTTTTTCTAGCTATCCAGGGTTTCAAGATATTAAAATATTAAAATCTGCAAAATCTCTGAAATGCTCCTTTAAAGCTTAAAGCAGCATTTTGCGTCCTTTTCTATGATTTTTCTCAACCTCACTGACTCCACTATGCCATAACGACATACATAACTAGCTTATCTATTTAAATCTTACTACAAATGGTGGCATAAAAGTCGAAAACTTTGCAACTTTCAACTTTGTTTTTCTCCAAGATATTTTCCGTTAGAACCCAATCAACCTCGCCCATAATATGAATATTTAAACACTACGAACGTCATTGACCAATAGGCCTACGTAATACAACACCATGCTTGATTTGTGTACAGTCTATATGGCAGTTGTACCAGGGAGTTCCATAACATCTCCCTGGTTGTACCAATGCAAAGTCTTGAATCTATTTTTAGCAACGGCTCATAACTAAACCTGCATCTCTGATTGGTTGAATTCAAACTAGTGGGTTTGGGGGAACTGTATGCGATTAATTTTAACTGTGGAATTTGTCGTGGACACTCTTCTCATTATCTGCAAATATCCTTAATTACTCGCCAATTAACGTTGTTGGCAGGGAAAAACTTGGCTAATATCTTAGTTTGCTGTTTTGTGATTGATATATGTAAAACACTTGATGGACATGTCAAAAAAGTAGAAAACGGCGACCAAACACAAAATGCTGCTTTAAATGATGATTAAGTCGGCTATTCAGTGCAGGCCTTAATGTTTAATGTTCATCTGTTGTGTTATAGATGCTAATTACCCAATAATGACATGTTCTTTTAACTTCTACATAATAATAGAGCATTCTTGGATGATATTCAAGACCACTTGACCAATTTGTAATATATTATAAACACATCATTGCAGCCATAAAAGTCTTTATGTTTTCCCACTGAATTTTGGATTGCATCTGAGGAATTGACCTTATGAACTTGTGTGTTAAACTTGATAGTCCAGTCACTTTTTAACTGATCCACCTCAACTATTTAAAGGATCAGTCTCCAAAAACTTGAAAGTGTTATAGAAGTACCACCTGGACTGATAGGAGTGGTTTTTAAAAATCTACAACATAACTAAATTAAACGTTTTGCTTAAAGTCATCGTTTAATAGAAGCTGAGTGGTTCCTGCTATAAGATATTATCACTATCATTCGGAGAGTGAAGGTGTTCTAAGGTTTCCTGTAGGTCATTGCCTTAAATGTTATTAATGGTCCGTCCACAAATAGAGAATTCATGAAACATTGCTGATTACTTAAATATTGATGAGTAGAATCAATTCAGGTAGGTTTGTTTATCATTGTAGAACTGTAAGGTACTGCTTAGAGCTATCATATGCATCATTACTTTAATGCTCTCCAAATGGTTTACTTGTTAGTATTGATATTTGCTTAGAAATTTGAGGTCAAGGGTTATGTTAAAGGTCATGCACTCTCCAGTAAAGATGTCAATTACAGAATAAGTCTCTGTTACAATGGTATTCTATCTCAAGTTCCTGTTCCATGTACTTAAATGTATATCTTTCTATCGCTAATGAAAGTTAAAAGTGGACATAAAGATAGAATCTACAACCATGTTAGTCCTTTCCATTGAAGGGACATGTCAGTGAAATATATATCTGAGGAAGAAGAGGTTTGAAATCAAACGACAGATCATTATTATTATTATTATTATTATTATTGTTATTATTATTATTATTATTATTATTATGTGATTGGCATATGACTGGTGCGTGATTGGCATATGACTGGTGCGTGATTGGCATATGACTGGTGCGTGATTGGTATGTGGTTGGTTCATGATTAGTAAATGATTTTTACATGAATGGTACATGATATCTGATTGGTACATGAGAGATACTGTACATGATTGGTTGGTGACATAAGTACGATGTAGAATACATTGTTGAATTATTAATACTTTTATCTCTTACTCTCCATTCTGTCATCATCATCCATTCGTCTTAGAATCACCCTGTTCATCTTACATTGTTCCTCCTACACTAGTAAAGCCCATGAATGTGTAATTCTCTGTAGGAAGTACACAAAATCCTACAGAATATAATCTTATCTTTTGCCTTATTTGTTGTACTTATTTTTTTTTTTTGCCTTCCAGGTAAACTATTTAAATGTGCAGATCTTAATTTAGTAGCAGACTTTTTTCTGATGTTCCATAAAGCTAAGCCAATCGACTGGCTCTTGGATCACATATTGTTCGTCCTGGTCTGTAACCCCGAGAAAGATGCCGTAAGTTTAACGTCACATGGTAATAGAACAGTATCATCTGTCCTACCTGTAACCACCATGCTATATGGATATATGTTAAGTAAAGTATTAGAGATCATCAAAGGATGAAGTTTACCTCCTTACAATGGATGTAGTCTCTAATAGCTTACTCTGTACTACTAAATCCATTCTTGCTAAATTAAGCCTCCTTACAATGGATGTAGTCTCTAATAGCTTACCAGAACTACTAAATACATTCTTGCTAAATTAAGTCTCCTTACAATGGATGTAGTCTCTAATAGCTTACTCTGTACTACTAAATCCATTCTTGCTAAATAAAGCCTCCTTACAATGGATGTAGTCTCTAATAGCTTACCAGAACTACTAAATCCATTCTTGCTAAATTAAGCCTCCTTACAATGGATGTAGTCTCTAATAGCTTACCAGAACTACTAAATCCATTCTTGCTAAATTAAGTCTCCTTACAATGGATGTAGTCTCTAATGGCTTACTCTGTACTACTAAATCCATTCTTGCTAAATTAAGCCTCCTTACAATGGATGTAGTCGCTAATAGCTTACCAGAACTACTAAATCCATTCGTGCTAAATTAAGTATGCACTAATAAATTGTTCCTAAATCAAGTTGGGTGTTAGTAAGTATTGTTTGGTTATCAGTGATCATGAAATAATTTGTATTTTATAATATAATATTTTAAAATAAAATAAAACTGTTAGCCAACTGCTTATCCACTAAAGAGCCTGTGTAAGAGAATGTGTAAAAGTAAGTTGGCCTGACGTTTCGATCCTAGAAGGATCTTCTTCAAAGGCTAAATGACAAGCCTGTAATTTAGCCTTTGAAGAAGATCCTGCTAGGATCGAAACGTCAGGCCAACTTACTTTTACACAATATAATATTTTATAACCAGTGCTTTGGTCGAGTCTCTGGCAGTTGTAGTAGAAGCTATGACACCTAGCACCTGGGAGGTTGTGAGTTTGATCACTGGCCGGCCAAAGTAAGGTGAGGTTTTCATCCAGGAGAAATCCATGGTCTTCCGAATTTTAAAACCAATCCAAAATTGGTTAAAACTGTCAACTAGATATCCAACCCACGTGAAGTTTGTTCAAGCTTCTCTCACAAAAACATGCTGCTGCTTAGCGCTGATACTATACATAGCAGTTCAGCTCCATATCACACAAATGGTTGACTCAATGTAATGCCATGGTATCATGGCTTAAACCTGTCATGGTTCCTATCATGCACAGGTCCACTAAGACTATAATGAAATTTAGCAAGTCACATCATCAAAGAAATGCAGAACTGACAGTGATTTTGAAGTAGCTGTGTTTAGTTTGTCTCATTAAGCAGCACTTACATGAGCCAGCATGTATCAGTAGTTTCATACGGCAGAAAATCTTGTTTCTTTTCAAAAATAAACGAATGAACGTTTAACCTACCTAAGGCTTGCAAAGATGTCATTCTATTTGTAAAGGAATTAATTATTAATAAAAATGGATTATTCTCAGCTGTCTATTTAATATTCCGTTCAATGAATGGGAGGAACAAGAGCACCACCTGCTTGCATGAACAATAAGACGATGTTACCTTGGGAAGTGCACAATGATTTCATCATATTTAGTATTATACAACACCTAATTGTATTCTGGTCATTTGATTGGTCAATTGCTCGTTGATTGCATGCAAAATCCGCTCTATTCCACTCTATGAAATAGAACCATGGGTTATACTTTTTTGGTAGCACTTTTTTCAATGGTAAGAGAGCAGAGAAACCTGTCTGTTCAAAACAATCTGTTGCATGAGTGCATTTTACCCATCTTAATATAATATGTTGTATAAAACAAATAATGAATGGTTTCCATTCGTGCAATAGTGCAAATATTTCATTTGTTGAAAGATGTAATTTGTTCCATTCAACTCGGCTGCGCCTCGTTGAATGGAACATTCCATCTTTCAATGAATGAAATATTTGCACTATTGCACTCATAACCATTCTTTTTTTGTATATTATACATCGCAATTAGTGAACCAACTACAGTTAAGATGCAGTAATGCATTGATACTTGAATGATGATAATAAACTC
>JAIPMN010000313.1:0-30741 GCA_020650975.1 Apostichopus californicus
AGTGGATATAAGTTTACTTGCTGATTTATCATTCATTTGGTCAACCAGAAGCCATTTTCATATTTTTGCAATTGAAAAGTTAAGCCAATCCAAACAGATAGAAACTATTTAGGTTTCAGTTGTGCATTAAAGGATAAAAGCATTATAATTATAAATTAAAACTTGAGCAATCATACAGCCAGTAATTACTCCATATTTGATGATTTAGGCAACCCTTTATGTATTGTTCCTCTCCCCTGCCCATGTTCAAGGAACACTAAATTATGCAACAATCTTTTAACCCTTGTGCTCACTCAAAATTGCATGGGTGGTGTAACATCACAATGTGCATTTGGGAGCAGGCCTCTAAAAAGCAATAACACTCAACTTTGCATTCAATGAAAAACCAATATGCATCACAGAGGTAGTATTAAGTCAAAAGACTCATTTCTGTGAACCTTGCTTTCTTTTTGTTGTTGTTAATTTATCTGATATATTTGGAAGTAATCAGGCGGCTTGGATGGCTTGTAAGTTAAGTGTAAAATCACTCCTCGTCACAGTTATTGCTTTTAAAATGTTCTAAACAACATGAAGTAAAATTCACCTACTCAGTAGAGATATTAAGTCAAAAGACTCATTTCTGTGTGACCTTTCTGTGAACCTTGCTTTCTTTTTGTTGTTGTTGTTAATATATCTGATATATTTGGAAGTAATCAGGCGGCTTGACTGGCTTGTAAGTTAAGTGAAAAATCACTCCTCGTCACAGTTATTGCTTTTAAAATGTTCTAAACAACATGAAGTAAAATTCACCTACTCAGTAGAGATATTAAGTCAAAAGACTCATTTCTGTGTGACCTTTCTGTGAACCTTACTTTCTTTTTGTTGTTGTTGTTAATATATCTGATATATTTGGAAGTAATCAGGCGGCTTGACTGGCATGTAAGTTAAAGTGTAAATCACTCCTCGTCACAGTTATTGCTTTTAAAATGTTCTAAACAACATGAACTAAAATTCACCTACTCAGTAGAGATATTAAGTCAAAAGACTCATTTCTGTGTGACCTTTCTGTGAACCTTGCTTTCTTTTTGTTGTTGTTGTTAATATATCTGATATATTTGGAAGTAATCAGGCGGCTTGACTGGCATGTAAGTTAAAGTGTAAATCACTCCTCGTCACAGTTATTGCTTTTAAAATGTTCTAAACAACATGAACTAAAATTCACCTACACAGTAGAGATTTTCCTCGGTACAAAATCTAGAAATTATTCAAAATTTGTCAATATCTTTAATATGACAACACTGCTTGTTACATCAATTTTGGTAACCAAGAGAAAAGTCCTTTATGGACATTTTAAAGAAATCAAAATTTTGAACGTTTCTCCCTTTATTTCCAAGGTCATACAATTTTTCCTTTTCCCTGGCATAATTCATCTCTATAACCAAATATATATTTGTTTCTCTCTTTCTTCTTTCCCTTTTTCGTTTCTGAACAGTTTCTTCTCCTGTTGTCCTTTTCAAACAAGTGAAAAGGAAAATTAAAAATCTGTTACATCAAATGGTTTGCATGCACTTTACTCTGATGTTACAAATTACAAAATGCTGTTAGCTAATGGATCCCCATTCTTATCGAGTCACCCAATATTGAGCTCCACTTTTACAACCAAATCTATAATCCCAATCATTTTAACTGATTTCTCATCGCGTAACATCATTTTTGCCCTGATTAATGTTGACATGATGATACAGCGACAACCTGTAGCGATTCCTTAACCTACTTTCAAGTTCAGGGTACTTTCTCTCACTAAATGGCCTGTTCTAATCTTCACATCAAAAAGCAAATATCGATGCACACTCAACATTACAACAGAATGATAGCCTTATCGTTTTAACTGGAGGTCAACAATTGCTGACTAAAGAATACATTTTTGCCTTAATTCCTTGTTTCCTGCAAGAAGTGCATTCGAACAGCGGCGGTAATTCAAATGGA
This sequence comes from Apostichopus californicus, assembly GCA_020650975.1. Lineage (NCBI taxonomy): Eukaryota > Metazoa > Echinodermata > Holothuroidea > Aspidochirotida > Stichopodidae > Apostichopus > Apostichopus californicus. The sequence goes on from JAIPMN010000313.1 coordinate 1,966, forward strand.
ATGATTGTGCAAAGAGATCTTTGAGAAAATCTGTCAGATAGTCTAGAAAATTGGTGAGATATTTTAAGTTTTCATTTTTTTATTTCTTATATGCAACCATAATACTGTATATGTGACCCTGACTTTGATATTTCTGAAGTGAGTAACCACAGTAACTAATTCTTAACGTACCATTTTTCTCTTCTTTCTTCTTGAATTAATTATACATGAGCATAAATTTATGACACATCTTTTCCTGAAAAGGTCACTTGAGCATACGAACAAACAGATGCTTTTGTCCTTCGATAAATGCAAGCATATTTTAACAATACTTTAAGAAAAAGGTAAGTAGCTATGAATTTTTCATTCTACTGGATTGTCGAAAAAAAACAGCCTAATCTTTCATGGTTATACATTAAGCAACATGCCATCGTACAAACATCTTGAAAATATTACCATTGTTATAGTTATGAACTTTAAAAGCTCTTTGAAATTTTTATGGAACAAAACATGCCAAATGTATGGAATGTGAGTGACATCAAAATTAAGCTATTGCACTCAAATTGCGCTTTGGTATTCATTTTATCAACGGAGGAAGATTAATTTGTTGAAAGAAAAGGATGGAGACAGACAGAAAGAAAAACAACACTGCATTTTGTGGAAGCTTCAAGTTCAGATGAGCTGCCATTGTGCTAGCATTTCATAGATAAGTATGTATTTGTCATTAATGACATCATTGACTACCTACTACCCACTGAAAGGGACAGAAAGTTAGTTCAAGTTGTAAATCAAAGCATTCGGGCCTGCAGAAAGAAGATGTGTCTGACATATTTCCTTAACACCTAAGGAAGTGATATATCGATCTAATATTCACTAACGAAGCATACAAAAAGATCGTATATCCAGTGATAAATCGATCTAATATTCACTAACAATGCATATAGAACGATTGTGTATCCAGTTTTCTATGATAGCATTTACAGCATCTCTATATTGAGCAACTTGTAAAACATCTAGAAACTCTCATTTCCATCCTGTAGGTGAAAGTGAATCTCACTCCCCCCCCCATTCCCCCCCCCCATTCCCCCTACCTCGACCACTCCAAAAAGTGCTAGGAACCAATTCAAAATTATACCCATCTCTTACTCCTTGTTTCTCTGCCACCGCCCTCAGCCTCCCTTCTTTTCTCCCCAACAAATAACAGTTAGTAAATATGTGTGGAAATATAAAACAAACTAAACAGTATTTCACTTTAAATAAGAAAGGCATGAAAAATGAGACATTCTAGTCCCAGTTGACCTACTGTATCATGCTAATGTATCTAAAGTTATCACTTTACAAAACACTAATATCAATATTTAGAAACTAAAAGTGAAACAAAACAAGAGAAATAATATATTTTCAACTCAATAGGTATAATAATTAACTATTCTCTTTCAATCCTTAAAGCACTGCCTGACCAACTCAGGCCTGGCCAAGATATCCCTGGAAATTTGTTGCACTCTAGTGTCCCAGGAAAAATAAAAAAAAGTCACACAAATAGAGGGCAGTATGCTATATTTCAAATCCAAGACATTTGAAACAATGTTTACAGCTAAAACTACACAGTGTTATTAATGAGTTGTGAACTTTTGGCCTTTTGGCTAAGATCTTGTGTTAGTATCTATCCCCTTTCCAAGGGATTTGTGATACACATTAAAGTTAACATCCTCATGAACTTACGATAACATTCTTGATGCCTTGGGACTGGATCAGTTATTAAGTCGTTTGGTTTTCATGCAGAGGCACATCTTGGGTGACTTTACTTGAAAAGTATCATTTCCGAATACACCTTATAAACAGCAGAAACTAACTAAAAGTTATCACAAACTAGTGTTAAAATCGTGGAAACTTTCTTTTTTTAATCTACTTTACCCATTTCTATTATCTGCCCCTCTCCCCCCATAAGTCTATACAACTCAATACATCCCACAGTACTAATTAAATGTATGGGAACAACTTCTTGATGGAAAGTGGCTATAAATATATAACTTCTTGAAATGCAGCACACTATTAATTTAATGCTCTTATATCTTTTTCATAAGACAATTATACAGTCTCTGGTATTGGTTTCCCCCAAAAAAATTGGCAGTACCACACTGTCTTATATTTTACCAACCCATTAAAATTAAACTATCAAATACTAATGTTAAATTAACTAACTAAAGGAGCCAGTCAAAATGTAGTTCAGAGTTCAAATAGGGAATGACCATTTGTGAAATCCTATTTTAGGCTAGCTGTATTGACTATTTCAATTTTGATCATGGTGACACATTAATACCTACTTCATGGTCACCAATATTCAGGCTTAGCAAAGTATGCTATCTGGTATTAATTCCATTTTTGGAGTTAACAAGTAACAACGAAGAAGTTCTACTAGAATATATGACAACTCACTGGCACATTTTACTTGTCCAATATTTTTCAATCTCAATATCTAGAAAGATCTTTAATAGGTCATCAGTATAATGTTCTCTGATATTCTAGAAAGTCAATTCATGATTACTAATGCACTTAGGAAAGATTGTAGACTCAAGATCTAATCTGTACAAACTTAAAACACTACAGTTCACAAATAATCTCTACGTTAAAGATTTTAGCAAAATTATACTGATTAGTTGTCAGAAACAGTTAACAACACTAAAAAGAAAGTGTTCTATGAAAGGAAAACGGCCATAAGATGAAATGGTACTCACACGTACACACACAGACATTTCTCCTTCTAAGATCTCAAACCCTTGCCCTTCTATTTTTTATATTGAAGAATGTGTCATATGTGACAAATTCTTTGTCTCTCACAAAATCTCCATGCTAAGACTTCGAGACATGAAGATTTAACTAGTCCATCTTATAACATCTTCAATTCTGGCGTTGGTCCTCGAGCGAACCTCAAAAATCCCATGACTGCTTTTTGACAAATTGCGGGAAAAGAAAAAGGTTTCAACTTTGAATGCCGAAACCTTCAACTCACCTAGTTCTTTCTTCTTCTGATGTCTCTGCAATTGGTAATACTGTTTGTTTCTGTCGGCCACGCTGGTTGTCTTTGAAGCTGATGGAGACAACCTCGAATTTGGCTCCCTGTTTTCTTGGTCGATCTTTTGTTGCGCTGGAGGTGACTTCTGCTGCCCCCACTGGTCCATTTTGAAGTCCATGTCACAGTTTTGCAAAGTGTCACATATTTGAACAAGTTTGAGTGAGGACAGTGATGTGGGGCACTGATCTCTTTCGTCCACCTCTGAGGCAGCAGTCTCGAAACTGCTTGTCGCTGCCACGATAACCTCCTGAACGTCGTCGCTAGAGTCCTCAGGAGCTGAGCTCGAATTTGACAGCATATTCACTTGAGCTCCATTGGACTGTTCGCTACTTGTTGACAGCAAATTTGTTAATGTTTTGGTTTCTTGTCTCAAGGTGAGAAGACACTTTTTCTTGGCAGGAAGGCCGCTACTAGAGTGGGAGGCCCTGTCTTTCAAACGTTTGCACGACATCATCCCTTGGAAAAGGTTAGTGACCAAGAGAGAAGCAAAGCTGGTCTGAAAAATGATGGGGAAAATGAGATGCCCATTGTTAATTGATGGCGATAACATTGTCAGGGTATTAAATTGCTTTCGAGGTAATGTATCTTTCTTTAATTCATCTTTAAGGGGGCCCAACTTATTGATTATAGCATAATGCTAAGATCTACTTTATTTTTCATATTTATGAAACACCGACTAAAAATGAAAACTTAGGTCCATACAGAGAAGCCAACCTCATTTCCAGTGTTTTCAGTTTTTCAAATGTTTAATACATACTTTAAAGGGAAGAACAATAAACAGAAAGTACAGAAACAGATGGTTTCAAAAATACTTATTTTAATACAATAATAGATGTTACCAATTACAGACATTTTGCAAATGATATAAGGTTCAGAGGCGGCAAGAAAAACGTCTCCCCCACCCCCTTACTTTCTTAAAGACTAGATCAACGACCAGCCTAGTTTACAAAACTTAAACGTTATGAATAATGCAGAAAACTAGCATATGTGGCTGGAACTGGGACTCAATTTACACGATGCATCCTTCAAGCTGATGAAAGTACCTGTAGCTATGAACCATATAGGCTTGTAAAACGTTGGGCAATTTGACAGAGGTAAGTGCCACAATTGTATGTCAAAGGTCATCCCATAGAGTAATGCTACTTTGCATTAGATGTACTGAAATAACTGTAGAAATGAAGTAATGCCTGTGCATCAATTAGCAGCCTTAATTTATCCACTGAGTACTTCATTTATTAGCAAAATATTTTAACCTAGATCTAATGTTTTTGTGCCAACAAAATTTTGGAAGTGGGGGGTCTTGTTCCCTCCCCCCTCCCCCCTCCCCCTCTCCCCTCCCCTACATGGATTGGCTCCTGCTTTCTATTCCTTTAGGTCTGCCAGTAGTCTTGTGATAATCACCATAGAGCCAGCCAGCCAGTTAGCACAGCCGATGAAAAGGTAGGTTCCACTGTGCCTTTTTTTTGACAATCATTTGAACTACTTTTAAACTGTCATTAAGTTTCTGCTTTTATCGGAAAGAATGCATCAATAACGTACAATGCATGCCCTCACTTGTGTGGACAAGCATGACTAACTATCAGAGACCATCATATCTTTCATGGCAGAGTAGTTTCATTAAATGTAATACGAACAGATAAACCTATATATAGTTAAAAACCTGAATCCTGTTAAAAGGCATAGTATATACCATCACCATTCCCGTCTGTCACTGATATAACACGATTTGTATAGCACAAAATTCTTGATTTTAACTCTCACAAGTTAATGACTGAATATATATATTTGTCTGGTCTATCCATGTATACTATGTCCTATTCTGTATACCAATATATGTATCATGCAACAAATATTACTCCCATACATGTAAAACTATGCCGAACTCAGGGAAATTCAGCCTACAGCAATATGGATTAGACTAGTTTAGTAGCACAATTTCTTTATGCTGCTGAGCCGATTAGGGGCTTAGGGAATTCTAGTAGCTCAGGGAAATCAGTCAACAGGTCACCAGAAAGAAATCTGATGCCAAAACTTGGCTTACTGGTAGGAACCAGGGCAGGAGTTTTTTTGATGGCTTGTTATTGGAGGTAATCTATTAATATCATGTGGCAGAAATAATCTTACTGATGTAGCTTTTGCTTGAATCTCTGTCATTTACTTGAGACTTCAGACCAGAGGGATATTTTAGATGTGATAGGTAAAAAGAAAAACCTGTCAGGATTGTTGAATCTCTAGCTGATATGCATTAAGAAAATGTCTTAAAATCCAGACATCCCACACACACACGCATACGCACACGCACACACAAACACGAATCTGGGAACAACATCATTATAATTTCATTACATACTACTCTTTGCATCTTATTAGAGGTAAGGCATCAATCATTTTGTAGAGAGCTTTCAATCACAGATGTAACTGCAGCCGAATTATAGCAAGGAGCTTGAGGCAGGACAGAGCATGGCAGGGAAGAGAGAAACCTGAACTCAAATCTGTTCATATACTTCCATCACAAACTAAAATTGTCTGTATGTATTCCATCATGAAGACTATCAACAGGTCAGTATTCTGTCTGGTTTACAATTATAACATACAGCCATAGTTGTGACATCAGGTTTGTGTACCAGCCTACCAGGGTCTATACTGGAACTGATATTCTGGCATTAATACCTTGCTGATAATCTAACTACTATCCCTCCTGGATGTGCACACAGATTTGTGTTAGCTAATCATTACTTAATGACTCTGAAATATTTATGCAAATTATACAATTTTGGTGATTCAATATTCCCGCATTGTGTATAGCGCCACCTGCATAATCTTAACACATTTGTATATTGCCAGCTTCTTTATTGTTTTCTAGCATCACCCTGGTATAGAGCGAAAGAGAGAAACAGCAACCTTAGAATAAACAATGGGGAAAGTCCGGTCCTCTACTTATATGGCATAATTAAGAAGCATAAAAGTCTGACCAGACATTCACTGACAAACACAATGCAACCAATCATTGGAGGTTTAACTGAAAGCTATTTTACACAAACATGTCCGATATCGCCCTCTAGTACAACATTCTCTGCCACCTATAAAGGTGACAATTTTGTTGATCAAGCTAAATATATGAAACTCTTATAACCAGCAAGCCATGTACCCTACGTGCAGCCTATATATATGATCTCTTACTTATAACCAGCAAGCCATGTAGTCTACTTGCAGCCTATATATATGCAACTCTTACTTATAACCAGCAAGCCATGTAATCTACTTGCAGCCTATATATATGATCTTTTACTTATAACCAGCAAGCCATTTAGTCTACTTGCAGCCTACATATGCATCTCTTACTTATAAGCAGCAAGCAATGTAGTCTACTTGCAGCCTATAGTTAGTTTTTATCTTTTCATCACTGAGTGACCTAGATATATGATTAGAAGAAGAAACTATCCCAAGCAATGCTGAACGTACAAAAGTTATAAATATTTAAAATGTAGGTTCATATTCCCTTTGATAGCAACTAATATTGGGAAGTTCAATCATATTACTTATTGTAGACAGATATGATAATTATGTTGTAATGTATGTGTAAAAAGCACAATTGACATCATGTTTCCCCCTCCATTGTCTCCACACTGCATATAAGCCAGGATTGAATCAGAATCATAGCCTACTTATTTTAATATCTTATATCTTTCTTTTATTTTTTTATCTTATAATGCATGTAATGTACGACTGTTCATATAAAGATGGTGATGTTACTGTGTACAATATATATCTGACTTAATTACTAAATATAGGCCTCCATGCAGTTTGGCAGGAAGCATAGATAAGATATATCCTCATTCACCAGTTTTATTTACTATGAACATCAGCAATAAAGAGGTCAGTATTTCAGTATTAAAAGGGAGTATAGATTGGATACAGTGCTAAAACATAGCAATGAAAAGTTGATGAATAAATATAATGGAGGCAGGTTAGAAAGAGGACCATAAATACATACATGTTTATGCACACATGCACATAAACGCAGGGTGTGTAATACACGCAGTGTGTGTAATACACGCATATATATACGCACAGATGTTTCACATATGCACATTCTGTACACACAGCTGGTGTCTCTTATAAACATTGAGACCCATTGTTTTATGCCATTTTTCAAATCAATGTACTCTTAACTTAACAAAACCCAATTGAACTCTTCAAAGGAATTGGTGATTCTTTTCAAAAAACATCAGCATCTCGACATGTCCAACTTCATCTACTTGGCATAAACTTAAACCTTTCCCACAATAACATTCTTTCAAAGAGAAGAAGTTTATACTTGCATAGAAACTACAACCGCAATTTTTTTTCTTTGTCCTGGTTCGATTTGTCTCTGTATATCTTGTTGAATGAAAGTGAGATTTTTTTTCCCCCGCGCCGTATCTATTCCCAAATTGCCGTGAGTGAATCAAATGTTGTTGTCCTTTCTGGTTTTTACCTTTCCTTGATCCTCATTCTCAACAATCTACCTAAATTTTCAGTCATCTGGCCCAAAAATCTGGGGCCTCGTAATATTAAGTCAAATGAAGACCTACAAAAGCAGTAGTGCTCGGTTACCATGAAGGAGCAATTGATCCTTCATAGCGAATACACTCTCAAGATTTAGTGGGATTTCTCTGAACGACTTCAACAGACAAACTTGGTCTAAAAACACAGAAAACTTGTTCATAATATGTAACGATGAGAGGGCAGAGAGGTGTTTCAAGTTGGGGCCATAGCTGAGGATGGTAATTGGCTAAAGATAAAAAACATTGAAAGAAGATGAGGAACGTTTTTTGTCACGCATTTATCTATCAAAGCATTGGGAAAAAAATGCACTTGGCCTAAAACTCTTGGATTTCTACCTTCTCAATTGTTATGTATGTTACGGCCACAAACTCTGCAACATTGCAGAAACAAAAGGAGCTGGAGACTTTAGAAAGGGAGACATGCGTGCAATTGGGGTTAGTGGGTTTCATGAGTGGTTAGTGGGTTTTCATGAGTTGTTAGTGGGTTTTCATGAGTGGTTAGTGGGTTTTCATGAGTGGTTAGTGGGTTTTCATGAGGGGTTAGTGGGTTTTCATGAGTGAATTTATGGATAATCAAATTTAGTTTATAGAACTTTTCTCTTCTCTTTACAAAAAGATGAACTGGGTCTTGGCCCCTTGCAGAGTTTTACAAACTATATTCTTCAATGTTTCCAAATAGAACACTATTTGTGTATATATGTGAGTGTGTGTATGTATGTATTTTTTAAACGTACAGGTACCTCGCAACAATAGCATCAGTTAAAAGGTCATGGCTGTTAAGCTAAAAAATTGTAAATATATTCATAAACAGTCAAATTGTTGATGTGTATCACAAGATTACATCAATGTCATCCAGATAACCACCACTTTTTTCAATAAAACAGGTGTTTTTATTCAGATGTTACCCCTCTATAATTAAATAGGCTATTACTACTGGTTTATTGACCATGATTCAAGTACCTACCACTTTATTCTTTAAAAAGAGTGTATCTTTTTTTTATCCTTCTTTTTTTCCCCTCTTGGCAAGAACTAAACTCTTTTGACCTTTCCCTCAAAGACCTAATTTGAAGTCATTTAAACCGCCTCCAAGTATTGGCAACATGGGGCACTCTGCTGTAAGGTGTTCTCGCAATGCCACAAAAGGTGTCACATGACAAACAAATGCTAATTCCTCCTAACCAGATGAAAATTTTTCAGAGGTCACTGTTTCCTATCAAGACTAGGGGAACATTCTCGTCACATTTCTAAATCAGAGAGAGACAATGCAAGTCGACAAACGGAAGACTGTGTTTCCCTCCCTCCAACCAGTGGTGAGGTTCATATCAGAGATTGAATTCCAAACCTTCTCTGTACTCCTTTATCCAAAACACAACATCCCTGCTCTCTCAGAGCTGGATCATTTTCAAATTTGCGTGAGTAGGTCATGTTGAGGCTGACTGGTTCTGGATCAAGTTCCCCTCACCTCAGCAGGACGTCGCTAGTTTGATAACTGCAGGGGCCTCCTCCCAGTGGTGGGAGTGCAACGGTAAAACAACAAGCATGTTATCGTAACTAAATGGTGCCTTGTTGCTTTTTAAGTTCACAGAGACTAGACTAAATTTCCCACAAAAGAAGAAATGACCAATTAAAGAAGATCACAGCTTGCTTCCAAAGTTAGTGCTAAACTATGATACAGAGTTCAACTGTCAGTCACTGCTCAACCCCTCCCCTCTCCACCCCCCCCCCACCCAAAAACAAAAAAAATATCAAGAAAAAAACCTGCTAAGTTTTTAGAGCAGTGATAGCTTAATCTAGACCGTGCTTTTAGCTGCTCTGAATTCTTGGATGGAATCAGGAATCTAAGACAAAAGGAATGTTATATCTAACTTAGAGACACTGAAGATATAACACAACATGACATGTTACGTGTCCATCATATAAGTTTTAGTTTATAGCCTCCCTCTGTAGGTCTCCAAGTAAAAAATTAAAATAAATTTAAAAATTTTTTTTAAAAATATATAAAATAGAGGGCAGCATTTCACTCTCATCAGCAATTAAGGATAACATATCACTCCCATGAATATGGCCAACATTTCACTATCATGAACAACTATGGGCTGTTTTTCACTCTTATGAATAATTTAGGGAAGTATTTCACTTACATGAATAACTGAGGACAGTGTTTCATTCTCATTAACGACTGAGGACAGCATTACACTGAAATGAACAACTAAGGGCAATAAGGGCAATAAGAACTTAGGGCAGCATTTCTCTCTCTCAAGAAGATCTCAGGGCAACAATTCTCTCTCAAGAAGAACCCAGGGCAACAATTCTCTCTCAAGAAGAACTCAGGGCACTCCCTCTTTCTATTACATGTCCTTCCCAACCCCCCCCCCCCTCCCCTCCCCCATCCTCAGAACCTGTTTTCACAAGTGAACTCTCACTCAATTCCATGTAATTATAACCACTTATTATATATTATGTTATTGCTCAGAAAATTCCAATGACTTAAAACGTATGGCAGTGTGCGCCATCACCATTTGGGTAAACATTTAATCAATGCAGGGTGTGACAGTTGCATTACAGGATCTCATCATAGTACAGTGTGAGTACATACTGTACACAGTGTCATATTTCACACATGGTACCACCATATTGGCCTCAGTCCCACCCATAAATGGTTTATCATTTATATTCCCAGTGTGACTTTTGTTACATATTTATTTTTTTCTGCAAAGTGATAGGTATAGTGAACCAGAAAACCAGTTGGCTTTGTGATTCCTTGCCGTATAATTTGCTCAAAATTCCACATATCTGACTGATGTAGAGCAAGTGAGTTAAATTTGTCCAAGAATTAAGTGAGAACCAGTAAAGATCAGAGAAGTCCATCTCTTATCTGAAGCAATAACTTGTGGGCATCAACCAATTAATTCACTGGTAAGGATTTACAGTATAATTTTATTCAAAAATGTTTCAATATCCAGAAAGAAAAGTCTTCCTAGGTGAAAAATAGACACATGGATGTATGAGCAAATGGACATTTTCTTTGACCAATTTGAGCACATCAGCTCTGCCACCAACCATTGCTTTAATAACTGTTATTAATGAATGAGAGTTACATGACATTGTTTATACACTTTGAAATATTTTCACAACTTACTGCCAAACCAAAGTCATCTAATATAATCACAAAGAATAAGGCCAGTTTTGAGACCATTTGAGATAACCTGTTGGCCCCCTTGAAGAGCAGAGTGTGTGAACTGATAAGGGCCACTTGAGTGTGTTTAAAGCAACACTATTTGAAGCAATTTTCATTTCCTGGATGACTACATATGTATTCTTGAAGACTCGGATGACTTGGGATCAATTTATATTGGGCCCATTCACTAAACTGGACTGAAATTGACTATGTTCACTAAAAGAAAATCAACGCATGGCAGAACTCAAAGATCAATTGTAGCTTAGAGCTAAAATGTTTATAAGGATTACATACTTTGACACACACTGGCCTCATGTGACCTTTGACCTCTACCAAATTCAATAGGGTTCTTGCACTTACTAAGCTGGTTCTACATACTAAGTATGAAGTTCCACAATATGTACTTTTTGAGTTATCATGTTTACAAGGTTTAACAGACTTTGACTTACATCGACCTCAGATGATCTTTGACCTCCACCAGTTTCAATAGGCTTCTTGTACTCAACAATCTGAATTCACACACCGCGTATGAAGTTCACGAACATGTACTTTTTGAGTTTATCGTGTTTACAAAGTTTTCAGACTTTGACCTCAAATGACCACTGATTTTCACAGAAAAGAATAGGGTTCTTGTACTCAATAAGATGGATCCACATACCAAATACGAAGTTAATCCACCATGAACTTTGTGAGTTACGGTGTTTAACAAGCAAGTGTCACATACACACACACGCCATCAGTCACGAACAGAAATAGTTTCCTTGAAAGCAGATGTACTTTAGGACAGCTCTATCATACATTCATCAACGAGTAGCCGACTCTCCCTTTCCTTTCTGGATATCTAGATGTCTTCATAGTCCTTACAAGCTACCTCCTCATCTGCCCTCGAAAGTAATCAGCATACTTGTTCATAATAAGGGAAATTTACACAGTATGATACCACCAAGGGCAAACTGTCATTCTCTAAAGCATAAAGTCTGTTTGACCGTATGTTCCGGGAGTTCTTCAAAGTACACACGTTGGTCTTGTGCTATATAAGACAGTATGAAATAGTGCAATGCTCCTGCACATTGCAATGACCTCACATGAGATACAGAGAAGAAAAACATACTGATGATACATGGTATTAGTCACTTTGAATAACTTGTCCTAGATCTGTCTTCCCATGCAGACAGATCTGAATGGAATCATGAAAGATACATTGATCATGTTGAAATTAATGCATCCTGTATTTGTTATTACCCATACCATTCATATGACTAACATGAGCCCTTCATCTAAAATTCATCAAATGTTATAATCCTCTGACATAATTCTTGGTCAAACGTTCAATAGAAACATTCTGCTGGTTAAAAAGTAGATCAGTTTTGAAAGAAATGTAAACTTTTGGCAATGGGGTAGGTTGGAACAACATCCTGATAGCGTGCAAAAATTTAATCTCCAAAATTTGGTGAAGTTTCTCAAATGTTTCTGGCAACACTTAATTGATTTCAATGTGGAACATGAATTGGAAGTGTGTTTTGTTTTCGTTTCTTAGACAAGGAACAAATTATATATCCAGTTGAAGAAACAACTATAAAGATTCCAATGCAGTGAAGCCCCGAATTCACATTTAATTTATCGACATCTGTAACAATCACAGCTGACCATGCAACAACTGTCATCCATTTCTTTGAAGGGTTTAGCTGGCAAAATAAACTAAATCTATACTTCAGAAGAAAGATATTAAGATGGGGTTCTTCACCTAGTGTTATAGAATCTATTTGTCCTACTTGCAAGTGTCAAATAGCTGGCATGCTACTATTACATTCAAAGAAGCAGTTTGCAGATTTCAAGTGACAGATGTTGTGTGCAGTATATACACATATCAAAGAAAATGTGTTAGCATTTTAATTGTTTTCATTAACGCTCAGATGGGTAGGGGTTGGCAGAGAGCTGGAGAGCCATGCGTCACCTCCTTCCCTCTAATGATAATAAAGGAAGATATTTTCACACTGGAATGGAAGCAATTTCAATACCACTGAACATCATTCTGACATTTCCTGGCCCCTGACCCGCCAGGCTCATCCCAAAGATGTGTTGGTGACTATGTGAAATAATTTTATTAATGCTAATTAATCACTAACTTGGCAGCATTTGAGGGACAAAACCTGAATAGCATCTTCTAATACTTAGTAATGATATTTTCGAAAAATACTCAATAAATTAAATTGCAAAATAAAGAAGCAAAGGATAAAAGTTAGTGTAAAGGTCAGTTAAAAGAAAAATAAACTTCAATCCCCTCCTACTCACCCCTTCCCCTTCTACTCTCCCCCTTTCCCCACATACTCTCCTCCTTTCCCCCCCCCTACTCACCCCTTCCCCTCCTACTCACCCATTCCACTCCTACTCTCCCTTCACCTTCTACTCCCCCCCTTTCCCTCCTACTCTCCCCCTTCCCTTCCTACTCTCCCCATTCCCCTCCGTATTTCAGCGACAAACACTCTACTACTAATAAATAATTCAAATATACCTGTAATGTGACTCACTATTACCTGACTTGGCAATGAAGATCATTTTATTAGGCTTCCTTCCACTTCTACTTTCCAGAATTCATAGTTGGGAAATAGTATGACTGAACAGTTTTTTAATTCTCAATCTTACTCTTTCTGGGGTTTTCTTATATAGTTAATTTTATCTATTTTTTTCTCTTTCTCTCTAGTTGGCACTTTATTTAAGGACTATCATATTGACTGCAACAATTACAGCAATTACTGCCATTTTCCAATGACAATTATTAGAGCATGCATGATGTACAGTAAGCATAAATTAGGATATGCTTGACAGATAACAGTTAAAGTGTTAAGAGAGGTGCTCTAATTTACAAACATTGGAATATTGATTTTAGTAAACATCAAAGCAAGAAAAAGAGAGAGAAAACATCAGTATATTTCATTTCCGTTTCAGTTGCATTTAAATAGCGGTATTGTAATCGAAACATGGTTGTATGAATTATTTTCCAGTATAGTTTTTACTTGTTTCTACTCAACATAAGATCACAGGAATTATTTTATTAAACCTTGAAGCATGTTCTGTAAAGTCAACAACAGAAAACAAAAAAAGTAGAGAGATGCTGAAATTTTGGCAAGATAGCATGTAATAGGATTTGAACTGTAAAAATTAATGAATGACTTGAGGCAAAATTTTCAACATCGAGGGCATTCTACATGACACGGATTGTACTCGTGCCAAATCTAAGGAGCTTTGTAAGATGAATGCTGTCCCAAGTTAGATACATCATCATATTTTACAAAAACAAATTCTGATTCTCACTCAAAGGACAGGTTGCATATGGGTGATTGTGTCTATGTCAAACTTTGTCAAAGATTTAAGACCGTGTGTCAAAGATGGGAGCTTGATCTTAGAACAGTTGTAATGCAAAATAGTGGGTTTTGTGCACATTATGATGCAAAAATATTCTATCGAAAAATTGTGAGTCGTGACCACAAAGAAGCATGAGTCGTTACTTGACTCCTGAGCAAGAGTCGTGACTCTGAGTAGGAGTCGAGCAACTCCCCAAGCAACATTGTGTGACTTTTCAAAACCATTGATAATTGACAATCTTGTACTACAGTGTATACACATCATGTGAGGCATAAAGTCCTTCTTTTAATTATTCCCCATGCACGATGTACAATCCCTTTAAGCAATTTTTATTATTTACATATATACCTTAACAGAAATATAGAGGCCAAGAACTGTAAAACTTATATAAAGGTCCAACTATTTTGGGTAAAGTGAAAATTTTCGGGCATATGTTAGTATTTGAACAATTTTCATGTACAATGTATATGAACAAAGTATATTTATGTATATTTGTATTATGTTTATGTATGTTTGTATTATGAACAATGTTTATTTTCATATTCTGGTTTTATGGTTAAAGCGATATAGCCCATTCATGGTACAAGGCTTTGGTACAGTATATAATCAGACTGGGGATGTGTAGTATTGCTTTATATCTAGTCTATATTCCAAGCTGCACTTCTTCTTTTTCATTAATAGAGTGGCAGGTTGTTTTCCTTTACCATATCAAATTTATAACTCTCAAACATTGAAGTAGTAACTGTATACAATGAGATCTTGTCATCCTCAGCTGACCATTTTCTGAGAGACGATTTGTCACATTTTGAGCGTAAATGTCATTTTGATTGCAAATTGCCCCATCAAAAGGTGACATAAGTATCATTCCGATATGACAGTGCTTATAGTGATGCTCTTAAAAGTCCTTACAAGATTGTTCTCACGTAGAATTGATGTCAATATATCACAGTATAAGAACATCACCTCAGCAGGCATTTGAAACAATCACTCACTCAAACATAATTACTCTGGAGTCTTTATAGTAAAGCCATCTTACGTTTTTTGCTTCTTAATTTAAGCCATGGATGACATTTTCTCACAAAATATGGACTGCTTCTGTCATTGCAACAAATATCTGAACTAATCCACACAATCTGCCAAACCAATACAATCACCCAAATTTGTGACTTTTGTAAATTATACTTTAAATATTAAAACAACTTTGTTGCATCATAATTTCTCTCCGCATATCAAATATACTTGATGACAGCAGGAACCACATTTTTCTACGTTTGTTGTATAAAGGTTGTTGGCACAAGTTATAAACTCTTCTAGAGGAATACATAGTCTCAATTCTCCAGTATTTGAAACAGATACCTCATTAGTTTACATGAAAAGAAAGGAGCCATCAACTTCCCCAAAGATGCCTTGCAACTATGCCTCGTCAGATCTGAAAACTGTTTAAATCCTGCAGTTTGCAGCTACAAAACCGTTTTCCATACCAGAGAGAGACAGAGAGCTTGTGTGTGTGTGTTGTTCCATTTAATCCTGCTACTCAGTCCATTTACTGCTGCCACATGGAACTCTGACTGATCATGTTTAGAGATAGAGGAATTAAAAGAACGCTATATGTAAGATAACTCTCCTTCTTCTCTTGGAAAACAAGAAAAGGATTCAGCCTGGCTTTGCTATTTCCCATTGGGAGCATAAAACTTGTTCTTATGTAGTGATAAAAGCATTACCCACTATTGCCATGGTAACCGTATCTTGGACCTCCATTATTTTCCCTCCTCTTGGATTTATCTTAGCATCTCTCTCTCTCTCTCTCTCTTGCAAACCCTGAGGACAAATCACCAATACTTGCTGCACATGTCTGCATCTACCTTGACCCACTTATAGAGGCCATTGCCTTGTCATCCAAGTTCCACAACAAAATCTAGGTCAATTCTTAACTAGGATATACACTAAGGCAGTGAACTGTCAAGCCTACACATGTGCCCCTAAAGGTTAATTGTCTGTCTCAACAAGATACCAATTGCTTAAACATATGAGTTTCTCTCTTCCACACACATAAAGCTTTCTGTTTACTACACACAGCAAAGCATCTGGGAATCCATAAGTGAAGAGAGCTTACAAACAAGCTGTAAGTCAGCCACAAGCATGCATGCACTAAGAATCATATTACTCTTTGGGCTAAAATTCCACACAAGTTTGACAATCACAAATGTGTTTTTTTTTCTTTTCTTTTTTTCCCTTCTCTTTGCATAACAGCAGATTGGTTAATTCAGGACAAAACAAGAGAGTGTACGTCATGAACCAACAAATCCTATGCCAAAAACTCAAACAGGATTATCCAAGGAACAAGTGTTGGAATAATGCTTCCCACACAAAATGATGGCTGCTAGTCATACTTTTGCACGGAATTGCTGTGCTTTATGCCAAATTTACAAGTATTTATAATATAATATAATCTACTTTTCTTATCTTTTCATTAGGACAGCTATGAAACAGCTGATCCAATAACTTAATATAAGTGGTATGATACACTTATTCATTAAAGACTACACATAGTGCCTTGAAGTAGTCCCACATGGGAAGACTTACCCAAAAAAGACAAGGATAAAAAACAAAATTGGAAGAATATTAATGTTTTTGCCGACTCATCTACTTATGTTCAATTTCTAGCAGTATATACTAGATGATCACAAATCAAAATAGCCAACAGAAATGGAAGACCCTCTCTCCCAAGTGACATTAATGTTCCTCTCCAGAACCATGAGTAATCCTACTCACGCCAAGGGCAATTCTAGTTTCACTCCTATACTCATGCTGTTGTACTCGTACTAGTTAGTAGTCTGTCGTATCCTATTATTAAATGGAGTTAAAGTATTTCGTGTAGAGTTTGTACGATCTGAAGGAACCGAACATATATTCAACGATTAAAGGAAATATTAGTATACATGAAAAGAAATAATCTCTTACTTTATTATACTAAACTGTAGGCAATTAATTTGGTTGTAAATAGCATGTAACCAAATGATGATATTTAACTCTTAGGTCTAAGTTAGAATGAGAGGAGGGGTATCCAAATAAGTATGAATATGATAGTAAATGGCTGTGACACAAATAGTTACAACAAGAGGCAAACCTGTAACCTTAACAGAGAAGCGGTTAGTAGAGTTGACATCAAAGATGCTACAAAATGAAGGCTCAGGAGCAGTTCTCTGATGGACATCTGACTTCTCTAGCCGCACGGCCAAGATACTTAAAGATCTTGACAACTCTAAAGTTGTATAAAAACTAGACACTTTGGGAAGTAGAATGAGGAGGTAGGTTTACCAGGGGTGACCGGTCACCTTGGGAAGCTGAGTGCCAAAGCTAGGTAACACCAGGTGACTCTTGACACGGTAGAGCAGATGTTGTGAGGAGACAGGCAAGTTAGAAGCAAGGAAATAAAGGACATATCACCTATATGAATAATAAATACTACACCAGTTTCTTGTCTACCAGCATTTCCACCTACACTCCCCTACATATAAGTATGTTTATTAGTTTTAAGCTAACGTGTATTGATAATGTTATCAATGCCTTTGATCTATATATATACTGGGGATGTCTAAGGATATGATTGCAAAATACAGCAAGACTGACAAAGGAATTTTTTAGAATTACTTACGGGGTAATTTATGCAGGCTGATGCAGTTGATTTTTAACGTTACTTTGTTAAGTCCATCCAATTCAGTAGGGATTTTAATTGCATTAACAGCTACCGTAGAACCATGGGAATTCAAATAAAAATATACTGCCCTCATTCATATCCTTCAACCCAGATCTATTGATGTGAAATCAAACCTACAAATCAGTCTTACATAAAAAGTGAATAGCACTTAAAATTGTACAGGGTCATAAAATATTTACCTAACGATGAACAAGGAGGAACAAATTCAAACTAATAGGACACTCAGAAATGTGCATGACTTTATTTTCAAGGCTAAAGTAACAATTCAAGCTGTGACAAACTTGATCTAGATCATCTCTACAAAAGGGGATAATTATGGTTGGCAAAAAAGTGAGCAGAAATAGACAAATTTCAAATAGCCATTCAGGCTTGTATAACATATGTTCTTGTCAATTATAGATCCAAAACATACCAGGATCAAATGTATCAAGTTTTAGTATAACAGGCTGTTCTAACAGCTCCTGTCTTAATCTATCTTGTTCATCATATGGAAACCAAAGGTAGAATTAGCCTGTGATTTGTAAGTACATTCACATCCCATATGGCATAAATGAATCTTGTATTTTGGGAGGCTGTCAAGGTGTTCTTCCATGGTCTTTAGATAAATATCCTTTAGATCTGTGAATTCAATGTAATTCATATTAGAATACCATGTTAGTGAAAACAGGGGGGGGGGGGGTGTGGGGGGAGGCATATTACTCACAGTTTTTTTTATTTTGATTTCAGTCATGTTATACTGTTGATAGGACACAGACTATCCCATAGTTATAGTGTTTTAAGTTTAATCTCTACATCTCTAGAAATAGACATACCATCCAGCTTCAATCATGAATAACATCTAGGACTACTATACCAACAGATGTGAGCAGTAATGTCAGTTGATGCAGCTTCTACTTTAAGTTTAAATAACTGTGAAATTTTGGTGTCATTGTTTCATTTTAAAGCATAATGAATCTGAAGGGGAAAGGGCAAAAAAGATACATATTTTCATATTTCCATTTTGCATGTCATTAATATTTCTATGCTATAGTGTGCGGACAACTAACTTCTTGATATTGAATGACATTACAAGTTCTATCAATTTATAGCCTAAACTCACTTGGAATTTTCTTTTGAGGAAATATGTCTCAGTTTTGTAACATGCAAATAATTTCTTAGAATAATTTCTGCTAGGTCTCATCATATGTTGACCGAAACTTGAGCCTGTGTGCACCAAGATAGTTAAGTGCATAATAACGTGCAAGTTTAATATTGCTACCACTGGCCATATACATACTGTAACTGTCAAATGTTCTGTGCATATTGCTTTTTGCTTGTTTGACCCTTCGTATTATTGACAGCAGCGTACGTGCATGGCCAAAGAAATCAACGTTTCCCACAGACCCATGCGATGACTTTGCTAATCAGCAAAGTTGAATGACACTGAATAGTTCCTGAATACCTTGATATCATTAGATCTTTTATAAAGATGAAGATAACAAGAAAACTAATTATGGCCTAATAATTACACAAAGGGAGGAAATCCAATCTGCTTTATACATATTTTCAGTGGCAAGGGTCTTTACAGCCCCTGGAAGGGTATACATATATATATAAAGAGCATGTAAAGACATACGTTTTGAATGGTTATACACACACACAGTTTATGATACCTCCTACATGTATTCAGAGTAAACAGCTGCTGCTGCTATAAATACAGTCCATTATAAAATATCTAACTACTCTCGGGGAACCTGTTAATTGGGAGACAAATGCAAGGAAACACATTAGTTAAAAGAGTTCAGTGGCTAGGCCTACAGCCACAATGTGGCAAGGCCTACAGTGAAATTAAGATCTTAAAGAGTAAATGGGAATGGTAGTCTTTCCCCACCCTCTCATTCCCCTCCCCCTGTAAGTTTTCTTAATAGCCATGTACCAAAGTGTGCTAGTAAGATATCATACAAATGTTTTTGAAAATTGATGGTCAATATTATAGCACCTGACAATATCCAGCATGTAGCTCACTTTCTACCTTAAATCTTAAACAAGCCAGCTCCACCCCCCACCCTAAAATAACCACAGTATATTGCATGTCCAACAAACTAAATCCTTAAAGATCTGCTTTATTCGCCCCAATTATAGCACACTATAGCTAGGAAAGTTTTGCGATTACGTAATCGACCTGCCACAGTTGTTAAATGACCTCGGGCTCTACAATTAGCCTGCATAGCTTCTTAACACCATGAGGCTCTTTGTGTAAACATTGTGTGGAAATATGTTCATGTTTATAGTGTAGTTACAATCATACAGCGTCACACAAAGACCCTCATACAAGAAAAAATATGTGGCAGGCGTTGCCGACTTATTGGTAAAGAGGTCATTTTACGACCAAGGCAGGTCAATAACGTAATCTCAAGAAATTTTTCCGTGATAGCGTGCTATATTTGGGGTCTATACAGCAGACCTTTAATAACCAAAAAGCACAAGTGTTACCTCCTACAAGACATTCAGATTTATCTTACTTGGAAGATTTTAGTAGACTCACTGTCTCCAACCATAGTAGTGTACAAATGATGCATCTTGGGAACAAATGTCTTTTAAATATTATGATTAGTAAAGTTCCATGTAGAATGTAGTAGTCAGGTTGTATTTTCCTGGTCAGATTCTTTTGCATATCCAATGACTTATTATTTGTCCTATAGCAACCTCTGAGATGGGCTGGCAATTTATTTCCAAATTTAACTTAAAATATGTCTACAAATAAGCAATGCTATTCTGCTTTGGTATGGGACTGGTGGGGGCGGGTGGGATGGGGTGGAATGCACAATTACACTGTGGATCCCGCCTGTCGGTAAAATTATATGCTTCAGAAAACTTTCTCTTCCATTCAGTTATTATCTCTTAAAACAACCTATGAGATGGGCTGGAAATTTTTCCAAATTCAACTAATATTATGCCTTAAGGCCCTGTCACATCTCACCGGATTGCACGAAGGGACAAGAGTACGCGCGAAAAACAGTCATCCGGTTATTTCCGTTGGCAAATGTTGTCGCGCATGCATCTGGGGGTTGCAACGTACCGGAAGTTTAACAGTGAAAACGGATTACAAACGTACAAGGGACGGACAGCAACGGACGAACAACGGATGAACAACGGAAAAATAACGAACGAACTAACGAACACCAACGGATAGTAACGAAATTACAACGGACAATTAACGGAAAAAGAACATACAAAACGTAGGAGTACCGGAAAAGTAACGGACATACCGGACTAGTAACGGAGAAGAAACGGTCTAAATCCTGGGCCTCCGGAGTGCCTCAAAATCAGGGGGCATCCTCATGAAGTTGATGAAAGATTTTTGGTCTTCCATTCGCAGCTCCTGCATTAGTTGGTCATCAAGACCAAACTGCCGTCTTCTCTGTGGACCAAGCCAGGTCCTAGACCAGCATTTAGGCCGAGCATGTCTCTTCCTTCTCTTCTTGACTTATTCATAGTTCTTGATGTTGGCTTCAATGATAAGCATCTGTGCTTGTAAAACTGACACTGTGGTCTGAAGCTTGAATCTTTCTGAAGGATCCATGATGTACATTAGGTGTTGACGGTAGAGGTTATAGGAGCAGAATGAGGCGTGGAAGGCTTGGAGTGGACAAGGTGGAAGTACGCTGCATCTTCGTTCTATGTCCGTCTGTTATACTTTTTCTGGCCTGAGTTCTTCCGTTTCTTCCGTGTAACTGTTCATTGTCAGTTCTATACCTTTACACTTCCGTTATTTCTACGTTAGCGTCCGTCGAATATACGGTATAGGTACTGTACTTCTACGTTTCATCCGTTCTTTGTCCGTTAATGATCCGGTGAGCAATAGCAATAACCAGAGACGAACGGAGAAATACAGTATGACAAACGCATACAGAACGAACAAAACGCATGAGAAACTGATAAAACGGAAGCTTAACGGATTAGTAACGAATAAATAACGGAGACATTTTTCGGTGGATGTCCGTTCCAAGTTTTGTGCATGTTCAAATTGACGCCAGACAAACCGGACCTTCCCGTTAATGAAACGTAGACGGACGGAGGAGAACCGCAGAATAAACTGATACTAACGTACATCAACGGAGTGCCATTTTTTGCCTTCGTCCCCTCTCCGTTATTGCAGTCCGGTGAGATGTGACAGGGCCTTTACATGTACACAAGATTTTTGGTTGGATGATGGATTTTCATTACTCTTATAATTTAGAACAAACATTATTTGTTAAAGGGCTTTATTACAGGCCCAAAGGCTTCAAATGAGAAGCTTATAATCTCTGGTCCGATCTACTGCAGCTTTCAGCAAAACCTATCACCCTTTGTGCAAACCATCATTAGTATACACACAAAACACTTTATTCTTGAGCACTCTTGCAAATAATATACTAAAATGTGATAAAAATAGAATTAAAGCTGAATTTATCAGTTTGTATTGTTTTACTATGTTTTCTTATTGTTCTTCTGTTCTATACTTTTTTGGGGATCTTTTTCATCTGACGAGATGTCTTAGCTTGTATGATGAACAGTATTAATTATACACCATACCTATATAACTCAGAAGAGTCATTCAAGATTGACATGATTCTCGCTCTGGTACTTTGATCTTGAATGTTTCCAAGGTATATAAGTATATATGTGTTCTTTATCAGTACATTGCCTTCTGGGTGTTGTCATGTGATCTATGACCCCTAGTAGGATGGGGGTAATAAGCACCATCTGGATAGAGAAGACATATCAATGTATACATAGCAGCCAGTCAGTGCTTTCCCTATTAAAGGTACACGAACAATAAGACATGGAAAAAACAATCTCTACGGTAACCAGCATGTATACTATATATGTAGCTGGTTTTACGCTCATTGATGGTTGTAAATTATATGTTGACAGCCTGAGTAATATAAGCAATGATCCTTTCTATTGGGTGGTTTCTATTTATGCTTTTGTAGATGACACGGTTCCATATACACTACACCATTTAAAGTATAAATTCACACTGCTACAGTACTACACACTAGTGGAAGGGGTGTTAGGGAGAAGTGCTAAGTCTGAATTCTGTACAATATATAAATACTCTGCAAATTTAGGGGTTTCTCAATGGGCAATCAGCAGGCTATGTTTAAGCCTGCAAAAGTTTTCAATACAGCCTACCCCCCACCTCCCCCCTCCCAACCAAATCTTAGACTAATTAATTAGTTGCATCCCTAGGTTTTCACACCCTGCTGGCCCATCAGCCTATCATACACATTACCCAATCTAGATGCAATGACTAATTTTTCATTGTTTGCATCTAGACTTTTGTTCCAACCAGTGTTTCTCTAGACTCTACAGAACCACGTACACTGAAATCGATCTACTGATTGCACAGCTGACTATAAATACCAGCAACTATGTAATACTATAAAGACATATCTTTCAACCACCCCCCCCCCAGCCCCTCTGTCAGTTCTAGAAGTCGTTTATGCCACACTTTGGTGGCTTTCTACAATATATAACAAGTATATTAAATAATTTTATGAGACTACTTCATTTTCCATGAAGTAACACTACTCCAAAATGAAACCAAACTACTTCAAAGATTATATCATCTGTTATGGATGGGCGAAAAAACATCAAATATATTAATAAACAGGTCATGCTCTACTTATTAGCTGGGTTGATTAAACTGTTAAGGGGGGGTATGTATACAGTTTAAAACAAACATGATCCAATTCTCAGTTTGCTGTATGCAAAGAAGTGACACAGCATGAAAACAGACTAGTATTTAACAGTCTAACTCTTAGTAGTTCACTTCCATTGGCAAACGCACAACATAATATACACAACCCTTTCATAATGTTTTTAATGATTTTGAAAATGTAAATTGTGGGGAGTCAATTGGCCTAAATGCATGGTCTGTCTCTTTTTGTCAGTGTATATAAACTGATTGAAGCCATCCATATTTCGGCTATAAATATGCTAGAAAGACACCAAGATCTGGTCAACTATGAGCAAGCTTTGTAGACTCATGTGTTTTTGCTGCCTGCTGTGGATTGATTACATATTGGAACAACTAACCAGCTAATGTAATTACACTCTACTTTAACTGGAAATAATTTGGACGAAAATAATAAACTATCTAATTATTTTCAGAAATTCTGAATTTTATTCAGATTCTAACATAGTTAGAACACACTAAGTGCAAGGAATATAGATTATTCTACCATGAAAGTCACATTTCTTTTTTTCTTTTGATCATCTGTTATGGTTTCTTCAACTTTTACCACAAAACTGAGGTTTGACCTCTAAGTTACTGAGAAGGTTAATTTATAAATAACTAAGAATGGTACTGCCTCCAGGTCATATCTGACAGGGCACATATAGAATTACTCTGTAGTTGCACAATCAAATCCAGGAGGTAAAGTTTTGAGAACAAGGTTAAGGTCATCGTAGGTCAAGGTTCCACTCTTTCAGTACCAAAGCTTTCCTCTGCCCATATGATGCTGTCAGAGCTTGGAGCCATGCAGACCCTATTTTGAGGCAACTTTACCATGATCAGTGGGGTGAGGAAATGCTATGTGTTGTTAGCTCCAGATTTCTTTCCCTTAGGACAGGTTTTTTTTTTTTTTTTTACCCGTATAGCATGTAGAGTCATACTTTCAAAATCTTACTTTGCAGACCTGTTGATTAAACAAATAACTTTAATTTGCTAAATCTTTGTAAATGGACTAATATCCGTGGAAAACAAACACAGCATAATAATAGTAGTTGGATGGATGGGAGAACCTGCCACCTGCCATCATGTTTATAATGGAGTGCACAGTGAGGCCTCAACCTATTACGCTTGATTGAGAAGTGTTACTTGAAATGTAAACCTTAATCGATATTTCTATTGTGACATTTTAACCTGAAAATAGTGTAAAAAACTGATTGAAATCAATGTGATAATCTGTTGTAGATCAGCTCAATGATTTGTTGATATAACGACACAGGATGTTGACTTCTTGTGTACAGCTCATGTATGGAATAGATCAAACTATGATTGCCCCCAAAGCCCCCCTCCCCCCTCCCCTCCCCCTCCCCCCTCCTGGAAAATGTGAAATGGCCAATCATTGACATCTATACTACAGTCAGTTGGGAAAGCAGTGTCAGTAAATCAATTATTAGTGTATAATTCTGTACCTCATACATCAAGTCCTATAGCAAACACTATTAGACATGACTCATATTGTAGAAAGACAGATTTTCACAGTTTCTCTGTGATGGTGTGGAAATGGGACCTCACGAGTCATTTGATGGCAGTACGTACTTATAGGTTGACAAACCCGCCGTTAAACTTAACTCAGTTTCAAAGAGTACGGTAACAGAGAAAACCCGGGAAATTATAAATCAGCTGAAAGAGCAAGGGAAAAAAATGGCTAGAACTCTAGTCAAAACAATTACTGTCCTGTGCTCTAACAACTGACTCCTCCAGCACAATTACTAGGTAGCAATCCCTAGATATACATGTATGTATAATGATTTCTTCGATAGGGTGCTAGTCAGAAGTCGCATACCATGGCTTCATTTCAAACAACCCAGAAAACCGGCAAGAAAGGAATTTCCAGAGCAAATTCTGCTTTCTACACATGTCAACCAGAAAGCCACCATGTTTAGTGATTCTTTGTTACTTTTTATACATTAAAATGTGCACACAAGATGTTCCGAGTTGGACCCCCGTTGCCCCAAGGCATCAGGAAGGTTCGTGCACCAAATGTAGACTTACATTAAAAGTATGAAATTCATCCAAGCATAAGTGTTTGGTGTTTAACTATGTTCATAAGGTTTTCAGACTTTTTACATAGATCTGTTGGCCTCAGAAGACCTTTGACCTCCCAAGAAAGAATAGTGTACTTAATTGTACTCATGAAGGTAGATCCACATACCAATCTTGTTAATAGTTTTCAGACTATGACCTCTGTTGATAAGTTCCAATGCCCTTTGACCTCCACAAAAGATAAATGGAACCTTGTACTCACAGAAGGTAGATCCCCATACCAGGTATGAGGTTTCCCCAAAATAAATTAACTTTTTTAGTTAACATGTTTGCAAGGTAGTTACAACTTTGACCTCTGTTGACTTCAAATAACATTTGACCTCCAAAAAAGCAAAATGATCATGTTTAATGTAACAGTTCAGCTCATGATATATGGTACAAAGCAAGCTTGCTATACAGTCCTTGGCTGTTCTGATGTTATGATTGAGAGAGACAATCCATTCATTCCCAGAGCTCGACTAGGAATATTTTATCACAAGCCATGGCTACTTTTATGAAGTGCATTAACAGTGAGAAAAATGTGCGGTTCACAAATGGAGAGGAGCAAAAAACATGACCTTTAGAGCAGTAGTCTTCTTTTAAAAGATCTTTAAGGTTACACAATTACTTACCCAAAGTGTTCTCAATTTCACTGTAACCAATCAGACTTCAGTTCACAAATTTATTTAGAGACCTGCAAAGAAGAGGAATTGATATGTCAATATAATCACAACAAAAGATTGAATGACCACGTTCCAATTTCCATGAAACATTCATTTCTTTTAAATAATGCAATGTGAAAAGGATACCAGTTCACTGATCAAGACATGGTATAGCTAGAGTGCTGATATCATGAGGAGACAGACAAGTGAGGCCACAACACAAATATAGGGTACAGTTCTATGGAGTTTCACTCTACAAACTGTAGAAATTATGTAGAGATTTGAAGAGATTTTAAAAATCAGTGCAAACTGCTGCAAAGAGCCTACTATGCTCTTGACGTTTGGACTGACAGTCTTGAAATTACCAACTATACATACTTCATGATCTGCTATTATAGTGGCCCAAAACATTCCATCAGTAAATTGGCTGCCATTTTTCTTTGTAAACCTTGATGTTTTGATCTAGACAAATTGCTGCAAGATATCGAGAGTGCTTAAATGTCTGAAATTAATCTCTCTGTTGAGGAGAAACTTTCTGAGGGGGGGTGCTAAACAGTCAAGTTGAGGAAAAATAAACCAATATCACCGAAGCAAAGTTAACAAATGACTAATTAAAGAAATCCATTCCATCTTCAACATTTTATTGTCCAGATACTTTTCCATAGTATAGTATTAAGCACATTTCTCGAGGCAAACTAGAAAAGTTAGAAATTTCTATTAATTTTACTTCAATAAGTGATTTAAGTTTAACTCAACAATCTGAATGCTTTAACATTATGGGAATTTGCAATCAACAGCTTTGAAATGGAAATGTTTCAAAATCAACTCAAAAAGCTGTTTCAATATAACAATAATAAATGATAGTAGCCAGGAAGGCAGTTTTGTTACAACACTATGTAATTTAAAATTTTACATCATTTTCAATTTTTTTGAACAATTTGGAAAACATTTTCAGATGGGAATATTGTGGATTTCTGCTGGATGAAAACCCATCTTACTATAGCCTGCAGGGGCTCACACCATCACTCACAACTGCCCAGACACAGTGTTCCATTGCTTCTAATGCCACAGTGCCTTTATATCCACTCCTCCATAGCAGCTGGTTAAGCTGTCAGGACTGTGTTATATTAACTTGTATACACAAGACAGAAGACTTTATACCAGTCAGTTTTATTTATGGCCTACTTGCAACAGTATATGGGTGATGCATTCAGAAGTGTCAACAAAAAATGTGATATCATAATTCTTAAGTGACAGAATTTTGATTACTACTGTCACAAGGCTATGAAACCAAAATCAACTGCAATAAATTATTCCTTAATATTGTCTGCCTTTACCTATACCTTTCAGACACAGAGGAAGGTAGGGGGGGGGGGGGTAAACCCCTTGTAATTTATGAGCTACTCACAGTTTCAAAGAGTCTCTTGGCCTACTTTGCCTATGACCTAGAAATCAAACCACTGACTTTCTTTTTCAAATCTAGTTGAGGATTTCTTCTTATCTTGGGAGGATGGATGGGGCAGATATGTACTTTAGGTTAAAAAACAATTAGATCAAGGACTCATTCTACTGAATTAAAGTCTTCCTTTTGCTCTCTCCCTCTCTCTCTCGCTATCTATTCTTCTATTTAACTTTCTTTCTTTTCCTTAATTTCCTCCTCTTTTCTCTTTGTCTCTCACTCTGTCTCTTTTCTTCTCTTTCCTTTTCTATTCTTGAGTTTTTCTTATTTCTTTTTGAATGGCTGAAGGATGATAAAAATGCAAAGTGGAGCATGAAGATGTTAAGGAGGAATAGAAGTAAAGTAGGTTAAGAAGTAGATTTGTAGCAGCCCAAAAGACTTTCAAGCATCCTTCACATCTTCAAAAATATCCCTATCAGAGCCAGCCTTCCCATTCCTCTCTCTGTTTTTCAGGGCCAAAGTTGAGTCTTAATTGCATGATTCCAGTCTCTATTAAATTGCTCTTCCTTATTAACCTAGAATGAACAACGAGAAACCTACTTTATCGGAGAACCCGACCAACTGGTAAATAATAAAAACGTGTAAATTACATTGAAGTACAAATACATATCAAACTTCTGCATCATAGATACTTCACATCTGAGCTGTGCTGTTAACTGCACCTATATAGTATTCCTAGCTCAAGCATTAGCTTTGGGATCATTTCATCACCTATCAAATACAGAATGCAAAATGGGGTGAAAACTTGGTGCAACACAGACTTAAACGTTTCATGGCTTGCTAAAAAGTCTGCTCAACGTTATTCCTAATTGGAATAATAGGTACAATTTTAGTTTGCCACATTGAGCAAGCCTGTTTACGTGTATCTCTATATTAAATATTACAGCTTTGAACTGCAAGATACTTTTAGTCTATAAGAGTTACAGAGTAAAGAATTTTTCTCACTTTATATGAATATGTATGTATATATATACGCCAAGATAGACGCAAATCAACCAAACGTATATATGGCTAGGT
>JAIPMN010000314.1:0-30880 GCA_020650975.1 Apostichopus californicus
TATATATATGCACACCTTCCTACTTACAGTATTAACATGCGAAGACCTAGGCACGGATATGAATGAAAATACATTGGCACGAACTACAAAAAGCATTGAGTAACTGAAAAATACGGAAATGACCTAAAATTGAGAGAGGTAATAAAACAAGCTGCCTAAGCTACCGTGGAATGTTCCCACAGATTCAAGTAAATACGAAAGATTCCTTGTTGTAAACAAATGAAGAAGACAAAACTGTACTTTTCCTTTTGGTGTCTCGCTTGCCACGATGATTTATATTCGACGAGCGAGTGTATCATTTCAAATGGCAATCAAGATGATAAGCCGCGTACCATATCCTACATGTAATGCAGAGTCCATAAAACATGGAAAACTGTTACATTCTCTCCAGATTTACGTCCGAATGCTCTGAATTAAAATAGTGGAATCAATTAAAAAGCATCGCAATCCCCATAAACATGCTATATGGACAGAAAAGTGCAAGTGCTTCACATCTCTGGGAAATGAAATATCTTCACCCAGCGACCTAATATCTTGCCAAGGACAAACAAACTTATTAGAAAGTGAGTTATACCATTACCTCCAAGGGTTAGAAAATAGAAATATTCTTAGTTAATCACTGAGGGTAAGTACCATTCAATGTCAGGGAAAAATTAATCCTGTGGGATACTGTATCACCAAAGAAAACACCACAAGATTTTACAAACCCCTGGTTATGTTGTCAATAAAACCTTGCCTCATCTCATAAAAATACCAGCTTCTTCTTTTATACTCAAATGCCTACGTGAGGAGTTGGTTTTATGTGAGCTAGTCAACTCTTTCATGTTAAGTACAGAAGGGAAATGGGGATGATGTGACGACAGTGATGGCAGACCCACTGAATACTTTCATCAAAGGAGAGAGGAATTGGCTGACTAGGGGTGGCTGGTATTAGGACAAGCCAGGCAGGACATTATGTATATAGATACAAAGAAAACCACTGAAGATGAATACTGATATGACGACAGTGATGACATACCCACTGAATGATTTCATCAAAGGAGAGAGGAATACCAGTTTGATATTTAGCAGTACTTACCTGTCTCAACTATATACTAAATATTCTACTTCTTCTTTGCCCGGCAAAAAAGGTGGATTGAAATATTTAGTCTTTGTGATTTAAAGATAGAGTATATATTCATCTAGAATGGTACAAATATTCACTCTACTTTTGAGAATAAGATGTCAAACTACAACTATAATTGATTAATTGCAACTGTATCTTTTATGATAAAAGGTATGAAAATCAACCATGTGTGAATTGTAGTAAAAAAAAACAACCAAAGACTACCAGTTCAAATATATCCCAATGATAAGAAATCACAGGGCACCAAGGAGTATAAATCAGATAACATAAAACAACTAGCATAACATGAACAATTAATTACATTAAAGCTGATATGTGCTAGAGCAACCTTTTAAACTGACTGGGTGATATTTTGCTTCGTAAAACCACAGAATCTGTTATCACATTGGAATTTGTAAGGAATTTCACAACTCAGACTGTGTCAAAATTAAAATTTAAATCATGGCTTCAACATTATGTATGGCTTACTGTTATCTGTTGGTATGAGTTTTCAGTTGCTTTAACTTTATTCAGACAGTACAGGTTACTGTGCTGGTATCGACGACGTAAATTCCAGGTGAAAACTCCATGAAAAATCACAAAAAATTCATCTTCTGAATGGTATATTCTGAAGAAAGAGTAGGTCGGCGGTTGCCCCAGAAGTGACGGAACAGTGACATTAAGAAAGTTACAATAATGTAGTTTAGGTAGGGAAGTGCATATCTAGAGTCGGAGACGGGTAAGACTCGAGCAAAGTCAATCAAATATACTCAGATATTTACGATAAACGGGTTGATTTCCATACCATCAGTACAGGTATGATGTAATCAGGTACATCATCAGCATATAACAAGTTACCAACCAAGTTTATATTTCCCTGTACACTAGGAGTACCATACATACAGTAATTGAGATATCACATACTTCTGTTAATCCTGGTCGCTAACCTGTAGTAAAGTACACTGTCTTCTTGTGAACCACAAATATTGTAACAGAAACCAATAAACATCAGATCAAAGAAAAAAATAAACCCCAAAACACAAATTGTGTTTTTTCTGCTTCTTTTTGCATTTTATGAGAAGGGTCTATTTTCAATTTTTTTTTAATTTGATGAAACCGCAATCTTTAGAGGTCATATAATTTCAAAAATTTGACCTACTCTGGTCACTTACACAAAGGTTCATTTCCTCTATCAAATTTATAGACAACTTTTTTCATACAATCGTCATAAATTACAAGATTCAACAAGTATTTTGGTAAACACCTGCAGAATCTACTAAGCGCCCTTTAACCTTTTAATTGATGTTACAGATAAACACATGCTTTGATCATTTCCAATGGCTGAAGTTAAATGAGAATACCACATGTAAGAGGGAGAGACAACTCACAGAGTTGGGTCAATTCTCATATTATTTGGAACTTATTTTGTTCTCTACGAGGGGTCCTAGTGGTCATTGCCTTATTAATTGAGGGTAATACTGTAACCCATCTAACTGTTCAAAGCAAAATCAGGACAGTAATAAAAACTTTTTCAAACATGATTTTTGTTGACAAACGTTAGGTCACTTTTGTCAGGCATACAATCAGGTGGCCATATGTACCCTGGGATGGACTGAGAAAACAGCTGTGTTATAAATCAGACAGATTTACCCAATTAAGGTCATGAGAATTTAATATGAAAATCACAGCTTAATTCTTCACTTCTAGATGTCATGTCAGGTATTTTGCATTGTTCAGTAAAATATCACAATATTTAACATATTGGTGTCATTTCTACTCTATGAATCTTGTTGGGCCTTATAGCGGCTGTTTCCAATTGGTCGCTTCTTTCTGACTAGTTGGTAAATATGTATACAGGACCCATTTTACTAAAAAAAAAATTGTAATTGAAATTGATGAAACAAAGGCCCATTCCTAGTTTTATCTTTTTAGCTAGTGATTCCACATCTAATTCTAAAATAAGAAATAAATAATTCTATCAGACAACTTTTCATTTCGTTTTTTAAATTCTAACCAATCAAATAGGAAAGAAGAAATATGTAAGCATTGTAAAGATAAAAGTACCTTCACATTTAGACTTACTTCCTATCAACAATATGACATCCATAATTGCTAAAAGAGAAAGAACAATGTTAGCAGAAGTTGTATCTGTCCTGCAAGAACTAACTTCCCGTCCTTTCTGCCTATCACCCCACCCCCACCCCTACCCCACCCCATCCCTACCTACTGCCCCTCATACCATGCTTCAGGATTACTAACATCCAAACAATCCATAACAATTTCAGTAGATCAGAAAGTATATTGAACAATTACAAACCTTATTATTACGATTGTACTTACTATGTTTATAAGCGTCTGAACTGGGATGACTTCGAACATGTGAACTCAAACTACCATTTTTGGAACTACTGAGTCCAGTAGGAGGGGAGAACATCTGTAAGTAAAACACAAGAATTCAAATCAATTATATGAAAATAGAAAGACTCTTTAATTATATTCTACTTCCGGCATTTTGGAGGGCCAAAAAAAAACTCAAGGTCTCTCCCTATCAGAACTTCCTCACCTTACTACACCAGTTAACCCATCAAACAAAATAATAAAAAAAAAGGTCTCTATGTTTGTACTGGGCACTTTGCATGAAACATCAATAATCTTTGCAATACCATAGAACTAAATACATGAGACACATGTCTCATGTTTTAATGGTAAATTAAACACACTACTTGCAACATGTCACTTACAAAGTTCATCCATGAACCTAGTTACAGTACATGGACATGTATACATGTTTTCACTTCACTTGCTACTTCCATCCTACCAGTAAGTTTAATTTTTAGCGTACAGTACATCGATGGAAACAACTCAATGCCATAAATTTGACGGTTGAAATGATTTTCGGAATACCCCGAAACCAGTTTTCAATACAGGCCACGCCATGAAAGACTCATGTGATATAGTACAACATAAGTCACAGTGTAAAGAATGAATTTCATTACTGAGTGGTTTTACCAACTCTAACAAAAAAACTAGATTTTGCTAAGCCCAGTCATAACAAGATACTTTTAATGTCTCCAGTCAAATATAAGATAAACATCTTTGTCTTTATCTGCCATCTTAGACAACCTTCTGCATCATCACTTTTTGAAGACTAACAAATACGGTATTATCTCACAAGCAGGCAGGAAGGTACTTGAGTTCTTAACTGTGAGGCTAAATCTTACTTCTCCACAAACTCATGATATCAACAGCAATTGTGTCATCCCAGGAATCCCCTCTTCAAAGGTCTACAATTTCAAAGGTTCTTTCACTATCTTCATATTTTTCAGCCAATCTTAGCTGAATGTGACTGAATGGCCAAAAGATAAAATGATAGAATCTGATAAGAGAGCCTCTTGATGTGTCAACAGGGGACACTTCAGCAGGAAACCTCGGCAAGAGAGAGGCTTTTACTTGATGTAAGTACTCCACGAAGCATTACAGAGCAGGCTCTACGTGATAGATTATCTCTGGCAAAGATTCACATCTGCTCCACATTTTAACTCTGCCTCAACCATTTTCTCCAGCACATAATATAAATATTTATGATCTCAAGTGGAAAAATTAAAGGAAAGTTATGTTCTTAAAAAACAAAGTAATACAATTTACACTCCTTTGTTGTAACCTGGATTATAGCTTACTGAGAAAGCAATATATAAAAATAATATCATCACTCTCCACAAATGTGGTTTTGTTGAAAAAGGGACAGTTCCCAAGAAGATAAAATTGTATTTGCTTTGAATGTACTCAATTGCATTGGTGCATAGCAGGGATTGACTGGGGAAAGATACCCCCCCCCCCCTCCCCTCTCCTTTGAGTAAGGTATCATGGATACATATAGCGAGCATAATGAATTACTGTGAGTCTAGGCTAGCCTAGGCTTGTGCATGTGTTGTGTGTGAGTACAAATTATCATGAAGTACATCTTGTTGTATACATTGATACAGGTCTCATACTAATCATGTAGTAAGGATGGTGCGAGTGGTGACTCAGAAGTGGGCCAAGAGGGACAAAGCCTTAAAATGTTACAAAGTTGAATAAGCTTAGACATGTAAAAAAAAAACAAATGCATGTGTATGGATGAGACAGGTAATGGATTTACTAAGACAAAACCATGAAAATATTTTCAATGATACAGTATGCCATAATTACCATTTCAAGTAATTGTTATTTAAAGTAAATTTAATTAGGTCAAATCAGTATTTGAGTAGACAGCATGGCCCTTTCAACAAAATTTTATTACAACAACAATAATAACAATAACAACAAATTCTGATATTCTATTTCAAAGCTGTTTAATACTTACTTTTACACTGTTTAATACTTATTTCTAATCTAGTATCCTGATTAATGCACTGAGTTAAAACTGCAGTACATTCCCGCTGTGACTAATAGGTCGTTTTTTCACATCTTGGAAACCAAGTTCTTGAAATTCCTTACATTTTTATTGATGGATCATAATTGGCTGCTAACAAAATGAGCAATGCCCTTGCAAAGCCATAATCAGTCATACTTTTATCACAGAAAATTATTACATGGCATTTACTTTGTTGAGATACTTATAACAGCTTTGGGAGCCCTTTAGGCACAAATAAAAACCTGACAAAATCTGCCTTCCTTGTGTCAAAGCAATTAGCCTTTAATTACTGTTCTCTGAAGGGAATAATCAGGAAGTCTTTTCTATATTACCCAGGGGAAAATTAACATTATCATATTTGTCACATGAAGGTCACAGATTCTAGAGGGAAAATATTTTTTTTACAGAAATTCTACACTTTCCTTTAAAATGGTTTAAATTATCTCTCTGTTTTCACCTCTATCTCTGTCTCTCTTTCTTGAAATTGTTAGAAAACTGTAAATTAGGACCAAACTATAAATTGAAAGACTATACCCCACACTCATTGGGTTTGTAATGTTGATGTTTAAAAAAGATTGTGCAAGGTCTTTGCTTGGGTTCCTGGTAACTTTGTAAGGTACTTTGTGGCATGGTGACCTCTCACTGGCCCAGAAATTTTCACTTCTATTTAGTCTCTTGTCTACTTTCATCCTTTATGATACATGGCAAATCCATAAAACTATAAAATCTCTTGCTCTCTTCATCTCTAGCCGTTTATGCTGATTGCTGATTAAGTTTGTGATACTTATCAAAACCAAATTTACCCCATCAAGGTTTCCTGTAAGCAGGTCAGTGACTTTGCCATCGTCATAATTTTGGGAGTTTATCCGAAGCCAGGATTGTTGGTGTGTCCCTTGTGCTTGCTTCTGTGTAGGCCTAATGTTTATCAACTATCAGTGCTTTACAAATTATCATTACAAACATCGGATTCTGTTATCTAGACCTCAGTAGTTTTCTCCCTAGTGTTGTGTAGTGTTGACAATGCCTGTGTAGGTAACATATCAACAATATCTTGTTAAAAAAGTACATATATTAAAGGTAAGAAATAAAGGAACTTTAATTAGTGAATGGCGCTATGGATCACTGGAAAGGATATATTTACTTTGAAGAAAATGGATTCCCCCCCCCAAAAAAAAAAACACTAAGTTTTTCAGTTTTTGTACAATATTCATTTCTTGATTTTAACATTTTTTGAACTTTTCTACTAAACCTTTTCAATTTACTACAAATCATGAATATCATTATATTTTAAGTACTTCTTTTGGTACTATCACAACTAACTTCCACAGATGTGTTTTCCATTACTATGCAAGTATTTTGATATATACTTCTATTGAAGCAATGCCAATGCCACTTTTAATGATTTCTTGGGGGTTTTGCTCAAATTTTACCTGAACATCTCCAAATCACAACAAAAGAGAGCGTTTGAAATATAAAGCCTGTGGCTCTTTGCAAAGTTGTTGCTCACCTCAGTTGATGACTGGCCACCAAAGCATGTGAACAGCCTAAGGCCTGCCTGCGCTAAACTGTTCCTACTACACTCTACACCATCCCCGGTTTTACCCAGCGGTGGGAGGCAAGTATCAGTTCAGCTTTCCGAGAGAGTTCAAATCTACCACATTCTGCCAGGGTTGAATGCATTTGATTGATACAAGCTTTCCCTCCCTTCAAAATTCTTGTCATTCAAGCCTTTCTCTTTTTGCCCTGTCATGTAAAGCCGATGTCAATTTTTGTGTATATTGCAAAACTTGCTCGAAAGATGATTCCTTGTTGTTGTCGAACTTTAATAGAAACACTCGTCTTTTGTTTGCTGCTGCATCCAGTGTTTTACCTGTAATTTACCAACAACATGACAGCTTCAATGCATTTTTCCCAAGATATTACACACAAAACAATGGGGGGAAAAACATGACTTTATTTTCCAGATTTCCTTTTCTTAGTCACAAAAGTTAGGTTTATGTAAACACTCTTTTTGATGGCTCAACTTACATGACAAGAGTACAGTTAAGTGATCAAGTTAAACCATGAACCATCAAAACGTAGTCCTTTTTATTTATTTATTTATTTTTTTTTTATTTTTATTTTTTTTTTTTACAAGGGAATATTTTAATGTATTGATGTTGCGATACCAATCCCATCACAATCATATATGTACTATTGCATTATTTAGGCCTACTTTCTATTAAAACATTTCCCCAGATTTTGCATACAAGGTATTATAAAACACCAAAATTTAACAAATAATTTAATTTAAGTATGATATTTCATAATCCTTTGCTTTTTTTTGTTTTCCTGACCACCACTCAGAACAAGCAACACCAGTCTCATCGGCAGCCAAATTCTGCACATACAAGTGTATACTGTACATATGAAAATAGAACCAAGGTGGCTCTTGAAAAACCAACGATTCGTATTTAACAATATTTCATTAGTTTCAATCTTGTGACAGCTGAAGCAAAAGAATATCTATGGGAAAAAAAAGTAATAAATACCAATTTGGACTGCACGCATCTTGAAACAACTTTACACAAATCAATAAGAGGACATTCTTGCCGAAGATGCAGAACAATGCCAAGTTGAGCATTTAAAGCTATTGGTACCATAAGCGCTCTCTCAAGGCAAGTGAATTAGAAAGAAAAGGCCAAAATATGTTCTCAAAAGGGCTAGGATTTCAGGCTTGACCAGTTTCAACAAAATTCTTAATTAAAATCTCTGAGCTGCAATTTCTTGTGAAGCGTAGGTTAAGCCCTTGAGTCTCATGACATTATGAGGCTGCTGAATATGTGTTATGAAATCAGTGTCTGGCATCTAACACTGAAGTAGAGAGGTGCGTCTGATGCTGTATGACAGTTTAGTGATGATATTGAATCATTTGTCACAAGTTAAATTATAACCTAGATGCAAACACACAAACACACACATATACACAAATAATCATGAATTAAACGATGCGTACCAAACACAATAGAATGATAGCCTGTATGGATACATACATATTCCACATATTCTGTTCAGCAAAGAAAACGTAGCTTGTCACAAACACACTCTTGCTAGAACCGTAATGAGGCTATTTGTCAGTTTTAATAATGGAGCATTTTAAATAACTACTCACTGACCTCCTGTAGTACTTAGGCAAACCAAACCACCAATATCATTCCCAGTAAGTTTGGATTCAAGTATCACTAACATTTATATATTATTCTTATTCTTATTGTATCTAAAAGAGTGAAATTTGCTTGAACTTGAAAGACAGAAACAATGTTCTTAATGAGCACTTGAGGAAAGAATAAACATCAATCTAAGAAGAGATCACATTGAGTAGAATAGACATGTAAATGAGAGAATGTTGTGTCTCATCATTAAGGTGTACAACATTAATGTAGCATCTCTCTGTATCATCCCCTCCTTAAGCACTTGGAGTTGTTAGCTGACAAACTCGATACAGACTACAAAATGGTTACTCATCCATGGTAGACTTGCTCTCTCTGCGACATTAATTTTTACTGCCTGCACAATATTATTGTGTCAACGAGATTCTCATGCTTAAAATCTACAAAAATGGATTCATGTTTATTTCATCACATTTAGACTAGCTGATAAATATGAGCTGAAATTTCACATAGTCTCAACAATGTAGGCATGTACAGTATGTACTTTTATCCTGTATTTTAAAGATCTTCTCTTTTATAGACTAATATTTCAATTGCTGTCATTCTCTTTTGTGTGTGTAACATGCTTCAAGACATCCCTTTATTTAGATGAGCATTATAAAGGAATATCTCGAAGCATGTGTGTAACATGCTCCAAGAAATCCCTTTCTTTAGAAGAGCATTATAAAGAATATCTCGAAGCATGTGTGTGAGATGCGTCACAACATTACTTTATTTAGAAGAGCATTATAAAGGAATATCTCAAAGCATGTGTGTAACATGCTTCAAGACATCAATTTATTTAGAAGAGCATTATAAAGGAATATCAATATCTCAAAGCATGTGTGTAACATGCTTCAAGACATCCCTTTATTTAGAAGAGCATTATAAAGGAATATCTCGAAGCATGTGTGTAACATGCTTCTAGACATCACTTTATTTAGAAAAGCATTATAAAGGAATATCTAGAAGCATGTGTGTAACATGCTTCTAGACATCACTTTATTTTGAAGAGCATTATAAAGGAATATCTCAAAGCATGTGTATAACATGCTTCAAGACATCCCTTTATTTAGAAAAGCATTATAAAGGAATATCTAGAAGCATGTGTGTAACATGCTTCTAGACATCACTTTATTTTGAAGAGCATTATAAAGGAATATCTCAAAGCATGTGTATAACATGCTTCAAGACATCCCTTTATTTAGAAAAGCATTATAAAGGAATATCTAGAAGCATGTGTGTAACATGCTTCTAGACATCACTTTATTTTGAAGAGCATTATAAAGGAATATCTCAAAGCATGTGTGTAACATGCTCCAAGACATTACTTTATTTAGAAGAGCATTATAAAGGAATATCTAGAAGCATGTGTGTAACATGCTTCTAGACATTACTTTATTTAGATGAGCATTATAAAGGAATATCTAGAAGCATGTTACACACACAAAAGAGAATGACAGCGAAGTGATATATATTTTGTTTATTAAGTTCAGGTTTTGATGTGATTTCATACAAGTCAGAAGCAACATGTTTACATGCAAGTATCAATAGAGCCTAATTTGGTGTATCAATGCATGCTCTTACTTGCTCTAATCGAGGGACAAAGTCATGTTTGCACATGTTGCTAAATGTGAAAGTATTTAGCAAGCAGTGACATGATGTCAGTCACAGAAATATTAATCTTACTAAAAAAATAGACAAACAGGAAAAATCAGAAATGGCAATAAAAACACTGTTCTTCCTGGAGACCCCAAGAAATCCAACAATTAGACAAAATAACCTACTTACATTACTTGTAAGGCTAAGAAAACAATGATATTTTTAATGTTCAGTTTTGTCTTCTTAAATCTAAGATATAGTTTTTGTCTTATTTCTTGATTCTTCTTGTCAAAGACACACAGAAATTTTAATCTAACCAAAAAATAGACAAACAGGAAAAATCAGAAATGGCAATAAAAACACTGTTCTTCCTGGAGACACCCAAGAAATTCCACATTGGACAAAATAACCTACTTACATTACTTGTAAGCTAAGAAAACAATGATATTTTTAATGTGCAGTTCTTAAATTATCTAAGATATGGTTTTTGTCTTATTTCTTGCATCTTCTTGTCAAAGACATACTGATCTTATTTAGCCTTGCCACTCACAAAGACTCTACAAGAAGGCTGCAATGCTACTATCAAATGGTCAAATGGTGAATGGTCATCTATTTAAACCGTCTGGCACAACAGATTCACTGGTCTGTCTCAGGTTTAATCTTCTTACAATAGAAAATGTCAATCAATAGAGAAAAGTCCTCTTCCACAGAAGATAAATTCTCTTTGGCCTTGTGAGGAATATACTGTAATGGCAATGAATGAATCATTACAGAAATCCACCCTAGGATTAGATAATAATACAGAACAAACAACAACAGCAAGTTACCATCCAGTTATAATGGTGGGAAAGCTTTTCTTTTTGTCATACACTCTCACCCCAACAGTATTAAAGAGTTGAAAATACCATGATGATAGAACAAGTCTGGTGCATTTAATTTGCCAGTGGTGAACTTAGGTTCCAAATCTGATTTGTGAAGCAGGAAAGGTCTACTACATTGTAATGTTCTCTATACATGGTTAGCTGGAAGTTCTGCATCTCTTAGCATGGGGCAACTGGCTCGAAAATTATTAACCGATTTTGGCAGAAGCAAGCAAATCTGTATGCTATCTCAAACTGTTTCAAACTTTTTTTATACAATATCGTATAGTCCCTGGAGAATAATATCTTTCTTAAATTCCTTCTCAGCTAGATTCTGGGGATTGACGATAAAAATCGCTATGACTGTGTCAACAATGAAACAATGTACCCAATGCTTTTCTCTAACACTCAAACAATATACTGAAATCCAGTGGCCGAGCCTCCATACAGTCGGGGGGGGGGGGGGTTGCCCCTCCTGACGGACTCAAATGGACTGCTGGCACCCTTTTCAGCTTTTAACCACTTTTTACTTATTCGCGATTATTTACTTTTTTATTTTGCTCATCTACCTATTGACATTTGTCACATTTTGTTGGCGATGACACCTATTTATTCTTCGCTTATCTGCAAATTAGCAAGGTCTGGAAAGGATAATTTCCGGCGATCTAGGGAGTATCTTTACTCAAAAACTTCTGTACAGTCGCGCCAATCTGTGGCGGCGCTCCGCTTAGATAGTGTCAAAAGCGCCCCTACAGACCATTCTCGACCCCCCTGACCAATACCCCTAGCTCCGCCACTGCTGAAATCCCAATTCTTTAACTTGTCTTGTTTAGTTTCATATCAAAAATTGAAATGAGAAAGATGCAACAATTGTTCAACTACATGCAGTCAGATGCAATGGCTTCAGCTAAGCAATGAATAGTTGAACAGTTGGTGCAATGAGGATAAATACAACTCACTGTAATATTCTGAATCACATTCTAACCATTCCAAAACTTGTTTGTGCAAAACCTAGAGGGACTGTCATTTCCACCCTAGCAGTTGTCTTCTTCACAAACAAAATGAGGATATATATACTGAAATGGACTGACAAAAGTTCATCTCTTTTTATGAAGCCCTTAAGGGCAGTTTTTTCTTTCTCTCCAAAATTTTGGTATTCTAAAAAATTCTTTGAAGAAATACTCATGGTTCAACCAATAGCAACTATCCAATGTTTAAGCTGACAGATAATTTAGAAAAGCACAGAATGATGTTTGCTCAGATCACTAATCCACCAGCAAATCTCTCCCACTAGGGAGATTATTGAAATCCCAATCATATCCCACTCTATCCTGCGTCAAACCGCTCCCACTTGGGATATATTCTAATGGGTTCCAAGAATCTAAATAATTTGTCTCAAGTGTCAAGAGTGAACTGGTATTGTGCCTTTTAACCAACAATACCTTTTCTTTTTTCACCAGGAGCCCTCTCTATGTATTCATGGAGAAGAAGTTGGACCACATTTTCCGTTCAATACTGTACCACTCTCCTACTTTACCCGCTGCAGATCAATGAGGAGAACGCTATGGTTTTTATGTTATCTTAAGGTCTGCGGCAAATCTACTATCACAGACCCTGTAGCAGTAAACCTACAATATCTTTCTTAAATGGTCACAGCCCAAAGATGCCATCCACTTTACAATGGTTAAATTCTGAATTTTGTTGGTGGGGATAAACACATCCTCCTGACTATAACAAGTCCGGTTATGTAACCCTTTTAACACCTTCTGTTTGCCTATGGGCTTGACAA
The DNA here is from genome assembly GCA_020650975.1 of Apostichopus californicus. Taxonomy (NCBI): domain Eukaryota; kingdom Metazoa; phylum Echinodermata; class Holothuroidea; order Aspidochirotida; family Stichopodidae; genus Apostichopus; species Apostichopus californicus. The sequence continues at coordinate 12,938 of JAIPMN010000314.1, forward strand.
ACCCTTGATTCAATACAAGGTGTAAATGGGGTTCTTTTGAGACTCCTGCATGGCTCAGAAACTACCTTGGTTTTAGTATGCACAGGTAAATCCCATAATAATGGCACCAAGGCGGCCAATGGGAACCGCTCTTGTCAATCAAACTGAAAGAAACTAAGACCACTTCAGTCGCAGTTTCCTGGCAAAGTCTCAGAAGAGCTGTTTGTTGTGTAAATGAAGTTGTGATAAGTATAACCGTGATCTGCTTGCCGAGAGGAGATAGCGGACAACAAGAAAGGGAAGAGATCATTTGGAGTACAGACTTCACACTAAGACTTGGTATTTCTTACCTGATGATCAGAATGGAATGTACTGTAGTTCAAATCAGGCTAGCTTTATCTTAAACAGACAATGAACATTTCCATCCTGCAGGCTCTCATAAACACAATGAAAACTGTACAAGAGTTTTAACTTTGTATTTTACAGACGAATCTGATTACCCAACAAAATAACAAAATAACCAAAATAACCAAAATAACAAAATAACCCACTTTCATCAATTGTCATAGACTTGATTCTCTCCATCATGTAGCACTGACTGTAACAGCGAGAGAAACATACATTGCCATAATATTAATTTTCCATATTTACACATTATGATAGAACCAGATTGAATGTGGAGGATGAAAACATACTGTAGAACAGATGGTCTCAACCTGGAAACCATTTTATTTGACAGATCTGAATAACATGTCTAAATAATCAAGAAAATATTTCATTTTGAGCCCAAAACACTGAAAACATTGAGCATTAAATTATTCCAGAACTTGGTCTATTTGTATGCTGCACATATTGATTACTTGAACTAGAATGACAAACATCAGGAATCTACCAACTGAAAAACCAACCAACCAAACTTCTTCTCATTTTATTGTTTTCTTTAAAACATCATTTCCCATGGCCTGATTATCCAGTCATTCCCTTTTTCAGGTTTCAGGGACATTATCTGCCGAGTTTAATCCTTAACTGTCTTCATTAGTTAATATTACATATTACGCTAGAGAGATAAGGATGGTTGGTTAGTCGACAATGACAATCTTACACAAACACAGTACGGTGCATGATTCTACTGGGTAGACTGTGACCAGTTAATTTATACTATATGTTTTTATTTCATTTAGCTTCTGAATCCAGCTTAAAATGCTAACATACTGTAGGTATCTTAAAGGCTCATCATTCAACACGAAAAGTTGTTTTGTCCTAACATCTTCTCAAAATGTACTGAAATGATATATCTACTGTACAGCTGCAATACATTTACCTGTACTTGGCCTACAGTATACATGTATGGAAATTCACCAAAACTAAATCACAGTAAGTACATCACCCACGGCAAACTAAACCGTATGACCAGTGTATAGGTACTGTACCAGTTGCTCCTAAGTAGCACCACCTAACAGCCTGTAAGAGTGTGGGTAGTTACTTCACTCCTCTCTTACTGTACCTGTCTCCTATACATACTGTACATACTCCTATCTACCATGCCTTCTGTTTAGGGGAATCTCTGTCGTTAGATACATGTATAAACAATCTGTTCCTGTTTGATACTTTCATCACTGTGTATTTGTTTCTTGGAGTGATTCTTGAGTTTTAAGTCAAGCCCTTGCTTTCCAAAGTACAAAACAACACACAAGGTTAACTAAATGTCAAAACATTTATAGTAAGTACAATGTACTACAATAAAACACATTAGAATACAGTCTACTACACTGCAACAATTAAGGCACAGCATATTACATGACAACACATTAGAATGCAGTGTAATGTAGTGTGTATGCTACACTGAAACGAAATGTACTACATACACATTGGAATTCAGTGTAATCTAGTGTTTGTACTACACTGCAACAATTAGGGCACAGCGTATTACATGACAACACATTAGAATGCAGTGTAATGTAGTGTGTATGCTACACTGCAACGGATAGGAAACAATGTACTACATAACAACACATTAGAGTGCAGTGTAATCTAGTGTTTGTACTACACTGCAGCAATTAGGGCACAGCGTATTACATGACAACACATTAGAGTGCAGTGTAATGTAGTGTGAATGCTACACTGCAACGGATAGGAAACAATGTACTACATTACAACACATTGGAATACAGTGTAATCTAGTGTTTGTACTACACTGCAGCAATTAGGGCACAGCGTACTACATAACAACACATTAGAGTGCAGTGTAATGTAGTGTGTGTGCTACACTGCAATGATTAGGAAACAATGTAAGTACATAACAACACATTGGAATACAGTGTAATCTAGTGTTTGTACTTCACTGCAACAATTAGGGCACAGCGTACTACATAACAACACATTAGAGTGCGGTGTAGAACTGTAGCCTACATTATACAGTGATATAATGTGATTAATATCATAGACCATTGTACTCCTGGTAATAACAACTGCAGCTGAACGGACTCCATCTAACGTCATGTCCCTCACCTGCCTGTAAAATACTCTAAACCTGTTCCACAGCCCATTATATGTAAAACAGGTGCAAGCTCTACGCCAGTGTATCTACACTGTCAGTACACATAATACTTACTGCTTACACTGGTTGCGGCCAAACCATGAACTTGTCAGGCTAGCAGCTGTGCTTGATCGCAGGCTCCTCAAACAGTATGTGTACAGAGAGCCTATTTAAAGAGGCATGTCTCGCTACCATATCTTCCTTCTTTAAAAGTACTGATATATTAAGCATTTCAGAGGATTCATTTTGACCATGTACAGACTGGCCAAAGCAATATTCTGCAGCACTCTTGAAACATAAATAAGTTGTATTATAATAGTATGGCTAAAAATGCAGCAATTTGTTAAATGTTTCAAGTTATCCTATCAGCAATAATATAACAAAAGTGAAATTACCATTACCTCCTATACTTGGGCAAATGACGGGATGACAAACTAGTGCATTTTATATTATACAGTTTCTGGTATTAAAATTTTAAAGATAGGTATCCCTTTAAAATGGCTCTATGTATAGCAATGATTGTATACTGCAGACTACTAGCATACAGTGTGTAGTTCTGAAGAGTGCAACAGGGCTATATGCCACCTGCCAAAACATTGCTTTGATTGGTATCAGCCTCAACATGTTGAAACAGTTTAACAAACCATTTCACCTTGTATGAGGACACACAGGGCCAGGTAGGCTGGTGGAAGGCTATGAGAAACAGATGTTTAAATTTGCAATCCAGGATAGGAAACAGACGGAGGGGTATAGTGGCATAGCCAAACCGAAATTAGTAAGCCATGTATGAAAGAGAAGAGTTAAAACTACCGCTGACATCTATTGGCCAGGTGAACGGATGAAAAACATACTGAGATCATTTCAAGAGTGCAAAATACAGGGAGAAATGAAGCCATTTCGGAAACTGAAATGAGAATATTGCCCATCAATATGATTAAAAGACCAAAATACATGACAGACAGTGACAGTTGTTCTACAAGCTTGTGTAACTACCGTATCATCCTACGGGCAGTTTTCCCCCGCTGGAACAATCACAGGCTCATTCGATCTGTTAATTGTCAATGGTTTGAAGCTACAAGAAACTCCATTTTGGAGAACTTAAAGCAATTTTAAGCATTCTTTGCTTCAGTGGTAATTCTGGAGACCGGTGAAGTCAGCAAAAGGATGATTAACAAGAGGAGAGATGAGAATTAAATTTGTGCCAAAGATACTCACCGCACTAAAATCAAGTAGATCATTCAACTCTTTGTCTCCCTGCATCTTCCATAAGACTAGCTAATCCTAAACACCACTCAATCACAAAATCGGGACTTCCAATGTCCTAATTTGGTGAAAGTTCCTCAAAGAGAAGATCACTCCTACTTCAAAAGTTGATAACTCGGCTTTCTTTCCTTCAAAATTTGGTTTTTCACCTGCAGATGGGAACAGAGACCAAAGGAATGAATAAAAAAACATAGTTAAAAAGAGGTTAAAAATCATAATATTGAATTTAGTAACTAATTGACATATATATACAAATAATTTTACAAATAATCATACAAGTTTCATATACCTGTGTACATAATTTTAGTTCTTCAACATAACTATATTGATGAAGACAAGACAGTCAAAAATTTTCAAGAATTGTGTTTTTTTTTTAAATTTCTTCCATTTCATTTTACTCTCAACTACTTCAATTGTCGTCTAGACAAAGAATGTTTTCTCTTATGAAGAGTACTCTGTATCTATTTTACTCAACCTCCAGATATACACAAAACACAAGAAATAAAGACCTCAAGTTATCCATTGATGCTGAACAATAATCAATGGAAAGGTTTCTTTTGTTTAAATGCAGTGCAGCTGATTCATTTACATTCGAATGTTAATTTTACATTTCTAGCCATATTCCACTCTTCAACTGAGTTAATATTACATTACTGTTCATGACGTTCTACAGTACAGTAATATTACAAATGCTAACAAATATTGATTGTCACTTGCTCTTCTTTTAGAGTTCTATTCAATCAATGCAGAAACAAATGTAAACATTTGGAACATTTAAAATTTTCATAATTTTTATCTTCACCTGTGAATAATCATGAGAAAAAAATACTTAGAATCATACATTTCTCAAAAACTATTGTTCAGTTGGAATATATCCTTAGTTTGATTGAAATAGCAAGTTTATTTTGAATCTGGAGAGATTTTGAAAACTTGCTGCTGAAAGTTTCTAACTAAACAGAGAACAAAGTTCTGCTTTGAGACAGCTGTCATAATACTGGAAGAAATTAAAACACTTCAAAATACCAAAATAAATGTACTTAACAAACTTTCCTTATGCCAAAGCAAATGATAATTCCTAAGTCTTTTTTTTTTCCTTTTTACAGTTAAGATTAATACTATAATAGTGAACTAGTTCTAGTTTTGCTATTTCAATCACAACCCCTGAAAAACACTCTAATTTTGTTAAGTTATTTACAATGCAGAGACATGCAGCTGCAGATTTCATGTTTCAACATCACAATAGCAGTAAATGACACATACCAATGCTTTACTGAATGTTCAATTACTGACAAAATCTACTAGCAAATGAAGTTAATTATTTGCAGAAAGTCAATTAAAGTAGGAACACTTCTGTCATCTGATAATAGCATCACACAAGCAAACCAACACCTTTTTTTATCACCCAATTCCTAAAAACACACTGTTAGAAATTACTCAATTTTTTTTTTTTTTTCCCCCTTCAAATTTTAACAATCCTGACAATATGTAGGTCTACTACTGTACAAACCAGAATTTGGCATAGACTGTATCAGGGACAGGAACCAAATAAATAAATTATTTGAATTCCTCTTGAGAAAATTTGTAACTGTAATTACTTAAATTATACTCATTACTGAAATACATTGTGAAAGAAATGAAGAATCACTTTACAAGACAATTAAATACATCTCTCTAGGAATGACACATGATGAACAGTGAGACGAATGTGTATTGTTTTTAATTTCCCCACTTTTCTTGTTTTCAAAATTCTTTTCGACAGAGAAAAAAAAAAACTCATTATCGTACTGAAAATGTGTTAATTGGAAATGCCCAGTTAGTGATTGCATCATTATTCAATGTAGAATCAACAGTTATAACCCTTGAACAAGAAAAGAAAACACATTGAGAACTGCAAGTGCTATTCTACTCATCAGAAACTTTGAGAGGTAAAAAGTAATCTTCAGTTCATGAAAATTTGACTGGAAGTGTCTCGGTAAAACACTGTACAATGTACTGTATACGTATTATTATAAGAGTACAATGGTGACAGAGACACAATTTAACAATAACTCCTAGATTATGTTACCAAATGGTGAGTTTTAACATAATAATCATCTCAGATAGTCAACATCAACACATGGAAGTTATCTGGACTTAAGTTCAGGAGTACAGTAATTATTATACTTTTCCAGAAATTCTTAAGTATGTATCCAATTGCCTGGAAGCAATATAAATCAAAAAGTTTGAGATACCAGAAAACAGAAATTCATTTCATTACATTACATATTTTTTTCTTCTTATATTTTCTTTGCTTCAAATTTTTCATTTTGTATACTCAAAATCAAACTATATGAAAACTTTAAAATACAAGCAGAAATTGTCACAACCTTGTCTATTCAAAATAAAGAAATATATGAAAGTACTTCCTGATGAAACAACATTCCCATATTGAGTTTTAAATACAAACCTTTTGAGGAATTGATTGGTTACTATTTTTTTTTTTTAACTTCAGCAACCAACCATTTTTAAAAAAAATGTTTAGCCTAAAACTTCATTATATGTCGGTATCCATTGTCACAGTACTTATTACAATTTTTGCAATGACAATATAAATTACTAATTGGCTTCTCTACAGCAATTCTGATCATTTAAAGGTACACATCATCCTAGGTTAACCATACATTGTTGCACAGTTGCACACATGACTGATATTCATTCATAGTATCCAATAACTACTGTAAATTACCCATTCAAAATTTCAAACTATCTGAATATAGAAAATCAAGGCTTTGTAAAATGTCCTACAAACCAGGTATGTTAGGTTCACTTATAATATAAACCATGGTTGTGACGAAATTTAACAACACAATTATGAAACAAAGAACAATAATTTTATTCTCAGTGGAGTAATGTCTTTTCTGCCATGGCACTTCACCATTTCAAGTTATGTTGAGTACATACATAATACAGTATCTAAAACATAAGACAACAAAAATGAGAAGATTTGGATGCAGGACGCATTCAAGCTAATAAAATCTATGTTAAAAACAGTGCCTCAAACACAGTAACGTGCAAAGTTATTTGAATACCAAAATGACTATATACACTACAGTAATTGCAAAATATTGGAAGTCATACTATAATGCCTTTGGTGCTAGGTTAATAGCAACCATTTGCCTTAAAAGATGAAAGCAACTGTTTATAATTTCAACCAGCAGAAACAAACGTCCTACATCTTACTTACTTACTTACTTACAGTATATCTAGATCACTTATTATGAATGTTTGTCAGATATGTGATGGGCACCAGCATTCTTTGACTACCACTTTGCTGTTCACAAATTGCTCATGGTACAGGCTGTATAAATATAGCGCAAGGAATACTTCACCTTACAGACTAACATCAATTTTACAGAAATTACTTTTAATTCCAAATGAATTATAATTAATTAGCAATCATGGATTTTAATGTTAGAAAAGCGGCCACACACTCAGAAAAAGAAAAGCTACAGTATGTCTATAAAATAAACCACTAGAGTAGTTCCTGTACAGAAGCCACACTAATAAGATTTACAGATTCTTCCTCTGAATCTAACTCAATTATTACTAAATGCAAATAACTGTGTATACTAGACCTGTAACCACCTGATAAATAATTAACCAACTGTAGTAACTTGAAGATAAGACGAGCAGCCAAGCAGTTGTGATTCATCTACAGTACCTAGGTTTAACTTTATTTGTAACTTGGGTGTTAAGACTAGGCTAAACATGATATTTCAAACAAACCTTTCCGTTAATTTCCTGAGACCTGTACTTAATCTACTGTGGTGTTAATCCAACAAACTAGACAACATAAAGTAATTAAGTAATACAGTTTTATAGTGATGGAGGGGTATATCGTATGAAAATTATGTACAACAAGCATATTGAAACTTTGTCACCCAATTACTAGCAGCTGGTAAGGACTGAATACTTAACATATACAGGGCAACCATTAAGCTATGTTGGTACTGATTAACAAATTTAATATTATTTTATATGGTCCAAAGTACAGTATGACATCCAACTTGAAGAAAGTACAACTGTTTAACAATACCCTCTGTAATTGTTGTGGCCCATCTAAAATATCTAAAATCATATAAAATTGTCAAATCCTATACTCTCTGGTTATGTTATTTATGTAAGTTTTAGTATCAGTCTTACATAGCCTACATAGTCCATGCATCCATTGGTAAAGTTACAACAAAATTTCCATGCCAAAAATGTTCTGTTACTGCTAAACCTGAGAACCCGAAGATGAAATAGAAATAATTGTATTGAGAGATTTGTAAGTTTGTGTTGTTCTACAAATATCTCATTTCTTCCTTCAGATGTACTAAATGTGCAATATGGCTTCTGAGGAATTATTGACTATTAAATTTATATCCTAAGTTTATTATCAGAAAACATGTCAGAACAAATTAAATACAACTGGAAATACAATCCCACAGTTCAGACATTTGTCCAAATTCCCACAAACCTAATGTGTAAGTGGCAAGAGGACAGTTTGTAAACCTACTATTGCTATGGCTCAGTAGCCAGGCCTAGTAGAGTAAAGTTAGCACTGGAACCATAAGTATGTGGCTGCCCCAAATCAAAGGTAACTAGTACCGATGTTGCAGTTACCACTGAACATGACTAAGGCCAGCCATATCCTAGGCTTGACTATCTGTAGAATTTTCATACAGAGAATGTAATTGATACTGATATCACTGATGAATTGCAGCTGATCTTATATTATATCAAAGTATGCTACCACCATATTGTCTCAGCTTCCCAAATTCTATACTTACTACTTTTCAAGTTAGGCCATAGGCACTTCCAACCCTGGTCAAACGGTACCATGAAAGAGACGTTTGAATTCGGCAATGTTAGGTGAACCGATTTACTAGAGCATTGTCAACCCAGTCTGAAGTGCTTATTTGCAATACGCACATGTAGCGTAATGAGCAAAGTCATTTAGGTCAATTAACAAAGCTAGTTTAGCAATTACTACTTTCGTCATAAATTAGGTAATGAAATGTGATTGAATGTTGAATGAGATCTAACAGAAATATTCTTCCAGGTGTGTGTTCAAAACTTCTGAAACATAGGCCTGTCTAAGAAAGTTAAATTTACGCTGAAATTCTAACTCCAAATTTTCACACGGATTTAGACTAACAAAGCATAGGCTAGCCATGAAGGTGTCGGAACCTTTCCTTTAATATGATGTATATTACTGTGTGGCAAATGATAAGACCAGTTGAGCATTCACTAATATGTTGAAAGCAAATGGGCAGGTATCCTAATTTAGACGTAACTGTTGGGGCATATGTCTACTGTAGGCTTAGGCCAACTTCAGTGCTTGATCTTTATCCTAGACATAACTATTAGGCCTAGGCCAAATTTGGGGATAATGCTTGCAAAGCCTATCATTTATCCAGAAATAACGTATCCTAACATCTGACTAGGCCTCCTGCTCAAAATTCAGCTAAATGAGGAGCTTTGTTATTTCATAGTTCGTTTAATGAGTATTTCTTTTCTAAGGACAATTCACACAAACAAATTCTATGTGGATATCATTACGACATTAACACTATTATCACATTTAACAGTAGCGGCCAGTACATAAATTCTAACGTTAGGCCTACCATAATGTAACAGACAAAACAAAGACAGGTCTTCATTCACCATTGACTGAGTATGACCAGTGCAAGGTATTCCACGAAATAACATTCAGGTCGATGAAACCACTGTCAACTTAAAGTTAACTTGTTACAACCCACGGAAGAATTAACTACTCCATTTCAAGCGCATTTCACGACAAAAACCTACAAGCTATCAGAATTGAACTGAGTTCCAACAGTCCTATGATGTACAAACTGACTCATTTCTCCACGCTGAATACCTAGCCTCAGTCACTTTCAATGGTACGGCGAGCGACGAGAAGGCAGGTTAAAATTTAAAACACCCCATTGAGTTTCCTTACCATTTATTTTTATCTCCTTTATCCAACGTTTAATGGCTGAGGGAGGGTAAACATCGTAGAAGTATGAGGTTTAATATATCCCAAATAAATTCCACAACAAAACTGAAGGTTCCTATGGTAAAGAAACGAAGAAAGCTCAGAACCAGCTCAGACGAGGTGATAACGTTAGCTTGAATTGGTTTGGTCTCAGATGATACAATGCTTGCAGACGGTACGGTAACACTACTACTACGGTATTATTTACTGCACGGCGTGCCACACACATCGAGGCTGAGTAGCAAGCAGACTACTACTACTACGCATATGGTGAGAAAAGTGTATACAAACACGTTCTCCTTGGACGAGGTAAACGAGTAGTAGTTGGATAAACACAATACTAATACGGATACTTAACAACGGCGCGTATTACATGCAAAGTAGAATAGCAATGTTGGTTGTTCAATCCTCATTGTTCGCCAACAGACACGTATAAGCCTACGGGAAATGATACTGCAGACGGTAGAATTAAAATAAATTGTCTAAAAGTGATCAGGAAATCAATCATGTTTATCAAGTTGTTCGTAGTCTTGACCAACTACCAGTTGAGCAGCTTGGATTCCAGACTTTGTCATAGGACAGTTGTTGACATCAATATGAAAATTAATATTCGGGTGGTTGGGTTTTTGTGAAATGTGTTTTTCTTGGGATTAGGGGGAGGGGGTGCAATGGAGAGTTTGATGAGTAGTCTACCCTACCCAGCCTCCTCCGCTCTCAGACTGTTGCGTGATAAGCCTCCGACGACCGGAACGCTAAATTCCAAGTTAATGTTTTGCTCCGAGCATTGACAAGGGGAGTACTGTCAATCTTCCCATACAGCATCCACTTTCCTTCTATTGTGAGGGACGCTAATGTTAAGTGTATCGCCCCTCCCCCACCCTTTCCCTAACATGTACCGCTTTTCCACCTCCCATATTTCAATTAAGTTATGAAACAGGTATTCGTATATTCTACTTTGCTGCACGGGATGACAAGCGTTCTCACTTATCCTGGTATTACGCTGTCCGAAACAGCGGACGTATGCCAAAAAGGGACGAAACCAAAATAAATTTATAAGGTTTTGTGATTTTTGCCCAACGATCGTCGTGGCAGTTGCCATCGAGATACAGTATCAATATGGAATTTGAATCACCAATAAGGGAGACACGGTTGAATTGGAGCGCTGTGGGACTGTGGTTGTAACAAAAGGTTAGCAGCAAAAGAGAACTCAAGTTAAGTTAGCAATACTGAACAAACACATATACAATCAAAACCATGCAGTTTTTAGTATGGTTAAACATTTGAAGACAAAACCCTTTACTGCTTTCGGGGACAAATATCCATAATGATTGGTCATTTGCTCTTGACCTCCTTACAATGTGACTGGATTATGTTCATGTCTCTATCGGACTTCGCATGGAAACCTAGTAGTGGCTCTGATTGGGTAGTATGCTATTGTTTCTTATCGCTATAACAGTATAACTAGAAACAAATGTCTCCATCATATATGTCAGTCATGCGCCTCCCCAATGCCCCCCGCCCCCACCCCAATAATGATAGGCCTACCCGTGCATCTAAATGTTGGTTGCGCGCTTTGGGATTTTTGGCTGTGCAAATTGTAATATTTAGGTTAATTTCTTAAATTTCGGTTTTCCTTTGACCACCATTTCCACCCACGGTCTACTCTCCATCTAATACTACTTCTGCATTGCGTTTATGAGAGTTACGCGGAGAATTCCCAGTTCCCATCCAAAAGGCTCATCGCGAATTAAGAAGACTCTGAGAGGATAAACAGTGTGCAGAGAAATCAATTTGCATTTTCTTTTTCAAGTTTTAATGCACTGTGCTTAGGACTCCGTATACCCCGAATATAAGTTACAAAACAACGAAGGCTGTTGGGATAAAAGCTACTTATAAATCGATTTTATTTAGAATATTGAAACTGAGTCTAATAGCATAAATTAGCATAATTAGCGAAGTTAATATGGGCGAGAGACGCTTTACGTTTACTAATTTTGGAAGTTTTGCTAAGGTAGGAAGTTCAAGAGATAATATTGCAATTTTTTTGATGGATCATAACTGAGCTTGTATTTTGTTTTGTGTGTGTTTTTTGTTCGGTGGATGTACGATCAGGGGGATATGTTAGGGTACATGGGTGGAGGGATGTTACATGGGCTCTTTTGGACCATTTCTTTGTTATGTCGAATTAAAGATAAGACTAACATAGTTATAATTGCACTGTGATATTCCTTTTAAGGCTCATTAGATTAACTGCTGTTTTTAAATGATCAACGATAAAGTGCTTTGTGTGAATCGATCAATATGAAACCAATAATCATTTTGTGTGTACAAGAAGAAGAATAAGAAATATTTTAAGTAATATATATTTCGCATGTATTTAGACAAATCTCTTAGGGGTTCTAGTTATGTATGTATAGTACATGCATATATCACATAAACAAACTAAAGCAAAACGTAACTTTTACACTTACTACTCACGTCAAACTATTAACATAAAGTGAATCGCGCCCTCAGTTATACAGCTCTGAAATCACGTCCCCTTTCTAGTCAGTTACTAGTCAGTCTGCGTATATATGCGACGCGAAGCTATGTGAGTTAATTATATGAATTTGAACTATGGATGCATTTATTATGATGAAACGGTAAGGTGCCATTGAGAAACCGAAATTGTTTATGTAAATGTGTGTGTATTTGTCAAAACTGAAAGACGAATTGATTAATTTTCAACAAATTGATGAATTCCTTATTTTTGAAGAGGTGATGAATGTATCATTTATCTGTAAAATGTGAAAAGTTTACTCAACCAAATTGCTTCGATTAGTAATTTATACCAGCAAATTGATGATTTGTTTCCAAGTAAATTTAATACCACTTTATATAGTGTCAGAAAGAAACTACCTTAAACACATCGTTGGTTCAACAAGCAAGGTGCATGCTGGATTACTCGGAGTAACACACAATAAAGTTAGCCCCTTAGAAGCAACACAAAAATCAATCAAAACACACCAAACTCGTTTTCAATTTCTTTTTTTTTTAATAAAATATCTTTAACATGCATCACAAAATTTTCAAGGACAAGTGGTTTTGGGTTTCATCGTTTGAAGCTGATAGAATATGTGTAAAATGTGAATTATTACAATTAATGAAAACGTGAGCTTCGCTAAATAAAATAATAATAATAATAAAAAACGGAATAGAGGAACCAATAGCATAATGAAATGGGATTTAAATATTAAAAATAGAATAGGTTGAAGGTGAGAATCTGTAAAGTCAAAATAGACAATTATCAACTGCACACAGTAATCACCTTGACATTCTACATACAGTTGCATTCGTAACTCTCCATGTTACACCCCTCCCACTTCTATAATTCCCAGTTCCTTTCCACTTCATATAATTAAAGGGCTACAACATCTTTGTCATGTGGATATATATAAAGCAATAGGTACATTGTTGTTTCTTTTTCTTTGTTTGCTTCGATTAAATTGTCAGCAGCAGATTGACATACGTTTCTGGCACTTGATGTATCCCGAAGTCAAATCGAATTTGATTACAAAGAACTGATACCAAATAACGGATAATCAATTCAGATCACAGCAGTTCAGGCTATTAGCGAGCTTTAAACTTAGCTGTACTACTCTGTACTGCACTAAAGCTTGTTTTCCGTTTTGGTCAAGTTTCGCTACAACTTGCTCAATTCTCAAATCCCAGTATAAGACACATAGTTTCCGTTCTTCGGTATAAATATTTCAAATAATAACGAGAAAGTGTTAAATGTTAAACAGTTTCCGTCACATGTTTTTGTCATGATGCGACCAACGTTGCGAATGAATTACTGGATGAAAATGGTTCATCTGGTGTGAAACTCTAGAAGGATTGTTCCATCTAGATAAATTGTATAATCAAAATTGGCGACCAAACCCAAACAAGGTTCTTTAAAATAACGGGCGTTGATCAACCCTTGGTATCGTGACGTCACTCCGAGGGATGGCGTTCTTTATGATCTGTTATAGTGTGTCTATAACCTACATGCACCGCGTTCGTCTGACCACTTCATGGTGATGTAGAAACTAAAAACCCAATAATAACATATAAGACTATGGCGTAGTAAGTTTCACTTACGAACCAAAATCATTAAAATTAGCATCTGGAACACGATATCACCTGACAACGCATTATTTTAGGACTAAATATTAGAAATAGTTTTCATGTTCTGTAACTTTACAACATTAATCCGATGTCCAGGTTTCAGTGCATTGGATGATTAGACAGGTTAGCATGGTGACGTCAGTGGACTAAATTTATTGATCTAGGCCTAATAATGAAGATGTTAACATAGATTTTGACACAACAATTTCTCGTAAGTAAAGGCATATTGGTTTGGCGCCGGTATGAAAGGCTCACCGCCGACCAACATGTTGCATGCTGGGATTCCGCGTCTTGGGGGCTCAAGGTTGTATTTTCAGTTCGGCCGAAACGTTTTCATCAAGAAATCGTGCATATTGATTGGTCATACACCGACAAGAACGTAATCGGGTACACATGGGAGACGAAATGTCTGCGCAAATTCTTTTTCAATTGTAAACTTTAGAATTTTGATCGTTTTCTCTCACGGTCGTCAATATGCTCTTTCATTTGACGTGGGAAGAATGATAAAGATAATGCTTGGAGTAGATATCTGAACGCTTGTAGTGCTTCAACCATCCTATAGTGTGCAACTCCGATGAAAGTATTAGCCTATCGTGTCACACATTCGAGAATCGTTAAGCCTAACCTATTGCAACGTGTAGTCAAGTATTTAACGCGTGAATTCAATTCGTATTACTCGAACGGTATAGGCTCCTATATGTCACACAATGCCTGGGTCATTGGCTTCCCTCCAATTATCTTTGAGCCTTTTCGTTCTTATTTATGAGTTGACTTCTCAACACCTCTTCGTAATAACCTCTATATAATCGCCGAACAGAGCACTGAGATCGTAAGACTACGCGAGCGGGGAGAATAGCCATAGATCTGTGCTTAGTCTCCACGCTACTGCTTTCGAAATATTCTGTTTGGAGCACGGCTTTCACGCTACAGCGATTGTCTTGATGGAAGAGTGCTGTGAAGCATGGCCAAATTTATTTCCCAGAAGGGTCGTTACGAAGCGAAAATCGTGGCAAATATCCTCTAGCCGATCCGCGGCAAGAAAAAATGTATATCTTGTCCTTCGCAGACATGATTTACACTAACATATAAAGGAAATCAATTTTGGAAAGTTTGAGTTATGTTTGTAAAAATAACAGCTTAATAATCGACGAAATTTGCGTTATGCGTCTATGCGCATAGAAATAATGTGATATGAAGCATCTAGCCTAGTGTATCGATATGACCAGTCAGGAGTTTGATTATAAAACATATTGTGTCGGTCAGTTTAATATTAAAACGACTCTTTGGTTGGGTTGTTAGCGGAAATGAAGGTTTCGTGCATTTTATGTAATATATAACTCTACCGACATTACCCAAGTAGTTATTTTATTTGAATAATTTACAGCGCTTGTGGATAGACATGGGAAATATTTTACAAATACCGTACTAAGTTGGTCGTTTATACACTTGTTAATAATATAACGATGCTGAGGTGTACCTCATTTAAAGATGGCCCAATAACGTCAACGATGATGAAATACAATTTTATAGGGGAGCATACGGAACATGAGCGTCCACAAGGGCCGGGGGGGGGGCGGGCATATTATGTCTGCGGCGTTAGAATTAATTTGGGGGGGGGGGGGGTAAGGATTCGAGGGCGCTATCGATGTAGTGATAACCGACTCAACTTTGAAGGTTTAGCGAGTTGGATCAAGTTCCATTCAAATAAACTCCAGTGATATTTCAGACTTGTGAAATATTCAACATTTTACACCAGTGGTTTGTTACGTGACAATTAATTATAAACCCACTTTCTGATTTCTTCACGACGCTATATATAGGCCAATACATGAAATATTGGTATTATGAAGAACAGGATATATATTTATTGCATATATTGCAGTGCTAAAAGGATATATGTATTGCATATACTGCAGTGCTAAAAGGATATATGTATTGCATATACTGCAGTGCTAAAAGGATATATGTATTGCATACTGCAGTGCTAAAGGGATATATGTATTGTATATACTGCAGTGCTAAAGGGATATATGTTTTGCATATATACTGCAGTGCTTTCATAATCGTATAGCCAGGCTTTCTATCGTATAGCCAGGCTTTCTATTGTATAGCCAGGCTGCGTATGCACATATAACCGTAATGAAAGAAATCATACAACGGCGACAACCAGCAGCATTTACCACATTGATACTTGTTCAAGTATAAGCTATATGTACAACTGTTTGGATTTGCAAACTTATCGGGGTTTTGTGTTTATATTTTCCGATAACCTTATAATGATTTCCCTGTTTTGAATAAAAGGAGAGAAATCTTACTGCGTCACTGATTGTTATGAATCTGAAACAAAGCCGGCTTAACACGCTCGCGTTCACCTCCGTCGGAAATGTTACCTTCAGATAGTTGTTGCAAACGTAAACTCACGCCAACTCGGTTCATAAAACCTACTTCTAAGTTTTACCGATATTAGTTCGGATGAATTTTGTTGCTTTCTTTTGACCATATCTCGTTTGTTTCGATTTATCGTCATTTGATACGCGGCAGCATACCACGAACTTCATGGGACGCCAACCTGGCCAGCTTTGAAGTTGCCGCCGCCAAGAAGACAGGTCAACTACCGGGGTTACGTTGCAGAGAAAGGGTTCCTAAAAGTAGGAAAGATCGTAACGATTGCTGTTGTCGATAAACGCAGCTTCGACTGATATCGTTCCGGCTTTTCATTGCCCTCTGTCACCGCACGTCGCACCTATTACTGCCGACCCCCGTGTGAGAAGGAACTTGAGAAAATGGAGGAAGAGACTCGTTAAGAGAGGTTACAGCGGGAAAAACTTAGCAGCAGAGCAGTGGAGTCTCGCCCCATCGAGAAGCGCGCAGCGCACAGCTCTGTGTCCAAATACTAGAATGTCAAAGACTCAGATGTACGCATCTATATATAATCATTGAGCTGCTGCGGATATGACTAACCTGCTCGTTAGATGGTAAAGTTGCATAAGAAAACTTGCAGAATGTTTCCTTCCGGGTGAGAGCCAATAATATGACAACATTAATAACCAAACTCAGATGAAAATTGTCAAATTAGTTGTCGTAGATTCCCTATTATAGTCAGTTGTCTCATCAACGTCACATCCCATAACAGTCACGTCAGCAATTGTTGTAAGACAATTGACATCTCGAGGCTCAGTGCGAGACACAGTGCCATGTTGGATGCGTCAGGTGGGCGAAATACTTGGCACATCTCTGCAGGATAGCTAAACCAACTTACACTAGATGTGAAATACAGTTATTAAAAGAATACGTGGATGGTCAAACATAAATTACTTAGTACAGAGAATTGTCATACTTCTAAATGATGTAGCATAAATTCGGTATTCTACATCGAAAACAACATATGAATTTTGAACATATTCGTTTGTTTTAAGGGTACTAAGATTAGTTAACCTGTATTCATGTAAGCCGGAGGGGAAATGAAATCAACTGTGTCGAGTGTACGGTGGCAACAAATCATTAATTAGTAAAAAAGAAAACTTCTTACAATAATGATTAAAATATAGAATATCACGCTTTCTCAAGTTGTCATATGTTCTCGTTTCTTTAAGACGTTCTTTATGGCGTCGGATTCTTGTCCATGCTTAGATGTGAATGTGAATCAATATTCAACCAAACTGTCCATGTAACTTCATAAACACAAGAGAACACCCACGGACGATATCCAGCAACATTTGTATTCGACTAACTTGTATCGTAAACATTTTAAGTCATAAAGGTCTGAACCTTTTTATTGGGTTCTGTATTATACTTCTAAGGAGCTGACCAGGTGGTCTAATTATGCTAGACTAAGTAGTCCAGTCACTTGGACTGACAATCCTCTGTTTAAATTGTCATTCCTCCAGAAATGAAATGAAATGAAATGAAATGAAATGAAATGAAATGAAATGAAATGAAATGAAATGAAATGAAATGAAATGAAATGAAATGAAATGAAATGAAATGAAATGAA
>JAIPMN010000315.1:0-35400 GCA_020650975.1 Apostichopus californicus
TAGCAAGCTGTGTGTGTATTTTCTGGGATCGATGGTGGTGTCTAACACTTCTGTTACACCTCATTCGAAACTAGGTCAGATTACCGGCATGAGACGTTTCTTTGTGCGCCAGTCTTCAGTGCCTTTAAGGATTTGATTAACGATGTCTATCAAAGAAAAATCCAAATCACTCAACTGTATGCGTTTTTCGTATGTGTAGTTCCTCAGAAATCCAATGATTTCAAACTATTTATTGTTCTGTGCCTACTGCCTAAACAACGTACAATTGAGTAGAATTTGACCACAAAATGTCTGTCGTGTCAAGTTCATTCATACCCCCAAATTTACACATTCGTCGAAAGCTAACTGTAATTTTTGTGTTTACATTTATTGACTCTGGATGCTGCTTGCTATGCTCTGAGCCTCTAAGCTCAGACAGGTCAGGTCCCAGAGAGTAGTGGTATTAAATGGAGGTATATTGGTTATTTTTAAGGATTAAGATTTCCAAATGCCAAAAAATCGTGCAAAACTGGGAGGAGGGTGTTAAAAGCTTAAAAAAAACACAATTTGGTCAGCACATACCTGAAAGGTATTCAAGCTCATGAAATATGTAACACTGCTTTGCTGCAAAAAGTTTAGATTGTGTACTGTATCGTTGCTAGTAATAATTGATAGTGCGTCAATTACGAAGGTACGTCAATTATGAAGCCTTAACTATCCTATGTAGTAGGCCTACAACAGTAAGGCTTAGCATAACAACAGCTAGGCCTAGGGCGAAAACAACATAGCCTAGGTTACTTCTAGTTGTAGCCATGATTGTAACAGTTAGGAACTTGAACACTAATATTATTATCAATTATCATATTTGCTTTTCCCACAAGTCAAGGCAAGATGGTGCCCATCGTTCCTAATGTAAATTTATAATGACTTTGATAAATAGCCTGGCAGCTTCATTGCACATAGGCTAGCCTACAGTATGTGCTAACAACAGCAGTAGGATTAGTATATACTGACTATATACAGATCAACAGATGAACATGGAAGATTGCAGCATAAGTCAGATGTTGTCAAGTAAGATGAAAATTACATGAGAGTTGGGGTCTCTCATTGTAATTGTACGTGAAGGCCTGGTGAATCATTACTATTAGCACTATTTGCATTCTCATACAGATTGAACAGACTTTATATGTTGTAACACAAACAGTTAAATGTTACTGTAGTCCACAACCACAATTGCAGTATCTCTGGCCTAACTCACAGTACAGTACAGTAGGTGCCAGAACAGTGTAGTAGTAGTACACAGTTACATGTAGTGGAAAGTGATCTATTGTATTGGAACAGCTGATTCTGGACAAGAGATGTACTTCTTGTGTGTTGATTTTATGTTAAATAAATAAAGACAATGAGTTAAATATCATGTTGCTTCATTCCTAGAGTCATTTTAGTGTGTGATGTGTGGTCTGGTGTACAGTACCTCCAATGTTAAACCAAGGACATTTATAAATAGAAGAAATTTAGTGTGATATGCCAACCTTGTCAGTGCCCTGTTATTTGTCAGTTTTTCAGCATTGGCAGTATTTCATCTTCTTGTTTGCTTATAACTCTGTCTGCCATCTAGTAGGTTAAAGGCTTTTCTTATTCATGATACTATTTACTGTATGTACTTGAAGTTTACATAAAGTCTCTTTGATGTGGAATGGCTTGAATAATCCTCAGTCTCAAAGGAATTTATATTGTAAAGAACTAGACTGCTAGCCTATCAAAATTGTCAGAGGCTCAAAGCAATACTTGTAGCAATTGGTGTATCAGTACAAGTTTGTTTACACAAGTTTGTGATATGACCATTATTAAACTAACCTCACTTTATAGAGACAAGCATCTAGTCTGTCTAAAACACAAATGACCTTTGATATAAAACTAGTATGTGGTAACTATCACTGGACTAGTGTCTACTAGATTATTGTGTCAAAGAGCATGAATTAAATTGCATTTTACCGATGGAGTTAAATTGAGAGAATTTAATAATGTTTATTTAAAAACAGTGATTTTCAAAATGACCAAGTATGAATGGGACAGGATAGCAATTTCAAAACAAAACAAAAACTGGTAGCAAACTGCTTATGCACTAAAGAGCCTATGTAAGAGAATGTGTAAAAGTAACAGGGCCTGACGTTTCGATCCTAGCAGGATCTTCTTCAGAGGCTAAAAACTTTTAGTGATGTCACTTACAGTATGAAATCAAGTGTCTGAAATCATGACTGATATTTACTGATAAATGTGAAACTACAGTGTTGTGTTTGCGTTCTACCATTGCTGAGATATGAAGCTATATGTATTGTCACAGCTTGTACCATTAATTAGTGAACTATAAGAAAAATGTATATTGTCATGGTTACACAGGGGTTACAATACCTTTACTTTGCTCCATTTTGCACTGTTATCTTCATTCTGTTGGTTTGACCTTGAGTTGGATAACAGTCTAACCTTTATACCTGTACTAGAAAGGCCACTCCTGCATGAAAATACTGATAAATGTAATATTGTAGTGCATTCATATCATGATGTAACCCAGTTCTGCAGTAAAATATACAACATTTTCAAAAAGGAAAACCAAACTGATTTAATATACTGTAGCAATATGTGTAAATGAAATCACACCTGTATGCTTTAAGCCTTAAGTTCACTATTCTATTACATACAAAATATAGCAATATGAAATTGACATACAGTATATAGACCTGTACATAATATACTGCATTAATTAAATGAAAATTCTCCAGGTTGCTGAGAGATTATGTTCCTATTTTATCAATCAACAAAAAAGAAAGACTGACCCACCACGTGAACGACTTTCTAAGATTATATAATATTTCAACTGACAAGGGGAATAGTTTATGGAGGAAAGTATTAAAACATTTTGTTTATCATATATCGCCCAGCCTGCTATTGTAACGGTCTACGAGACGGTGGAGGGTAAAGAAAATGACAGTAGAGTTGACCCTAATGCATTGCTTCCTGTCAATGGCTTTTATCGGCTATTAATTTTACATACACCTAATTGGCAAATTCCCATCAGCGAGCTGACAGAGGAAAGACTACTTACATGCAAGTCTTAACATGCAACTTACATTACAGTGATATATATCATACAATATCAACAGGCTCACCATTTGTGTGTGTACAGGTTTTTTGTTGTTTGCAGAGCGTGTCACATAATTTCCCTGAGCAACGGATCTGCAGTGAGTACAACCTTGTACTCATACTCTAGCATAAGTTCTCATACTCGCCCTAATAGATTTGTACTCATAATTGTAATCATTTGGAGTCTACTATAGATACTAATGCAAGATTAGGTGGGACTCATACCTGAACTTACAGCCTATAGTTGTCGTACCAGTTTGTCGTTGATGCAGTTTTTACTTACGAGTACTTGTACTAATACTGTCGTACTCATTACAAGTTCTGCCTCTCAATAAACTGAAGGACAATAATCATCCAAGCTGTCTGTGCGCATAGAGACTGCTGTAAGATCTGAATGACTGGAAAATGTTGGGAGTTCACTCTACTGTCTTCAGTTGATGGTTTTATTTTGATGTAGGACTGGTGATGGCCTCAAAAGGTGAGTGTTTCCAAACTTTAATGTTGGTTTTTTTTTAGCGCTGCATTTATGAATCTGTTTTTGAACTTCTTCTGACTTGCGCAATTTGCTGTCATTTGTAGTTGACGTAACTTGTATCCCATTCTACTTTTCCTGTTTGCAGAAAATATGTTGATTATTGACAACTCCGGCAAAGGTCTGAAGAAACTGGATCGGCCGGAAGTGAATGAGTCAACGGCACAATGCACGACCCTGATATTAGACAAGAATGGTTTGTCCAAAGTGGATCACCTAGAGGTTTATCCTCACTTACAGCAGGTATGGTTTCCTTCTGTCAACATTTGTTTTTTGTAAATTATTGTAAGCTGTCAGAGACATAAAGTAGGCCAAAAATGAGAGAGCTGCTGATATTCAAGTGATGTAGCATACGATAACATGATGCATCATATAATATGCTTATACCGTACAACTTTTAATGTCAGATTTGTGATTTTTCATTTCCATATTTATTTTCCATTTCACCCTAACCTTAGAAGTAAATCTAATATCTTCTAATTTCTGTTGTGACTAAATAAATAGCATTAGATAGGATCATAGCTTTATTGCTTGCCCAGACCAAACATATATTAATAGCAGATCGTTCTGCATTCATTGCATGGAATGCACTCTCAGAGGAACAGTTTATCGCTTTGAAGTGGATCTATTAATACCAATTTTTATTTTTGCAATCTCATCATGAATTTGCATCGATCAGAGCATATTTTAAGGTTACTGAGAGGTGTCTTTTAATAAAGTTGTGGATTTTAGTATTAGATCAGTGGTTCTCAATGTGGTCCCTGCCGCCCCCCGGTAGGTCGAGGGGATAGGGTAGGTGGAGGGGGGCATTGGGACAGTTCAAGATGGTCGAAGGGGGTGGTTGTTTAAAAAAGTTGAGAACCACTGATTTAGATGAATAAAATTGTTTTCAATTAACTTAATCTATTTGTTTCAAAATACCGTCATGAAGTTTAGTACTATCAACATCTTATTTTAAGTTCAGTGAAATATATTTAACTCAGAGATATTAAACATACTGTATTAATTGTCTGTATTCCTACCTTACTCATCTTCACAGTTATCAATAGCCAACAACAGGCTGGTTCGGATGAACGGTGTCTCTAAACTGAGGACATTGAGGGTCTTGAATATGCCAAACAACAGTATCCAGTCCATAGAGGGACTCAGAGAACTTCTGGAGTTAGAATGGTTGAATTTATCTGGAAACAGTCTAAAGGTATACCTAGCAAATCTTAGTTATATGGCAGTGTATAAGTATCTTGAAAATAGCAGTGCATAAATAGGACTAATACCATAACATAGCACACCATAGTAAAAGGTAAGTGATGCACGCTTATAGTCATCACAGAAATAGAACCGTGAGAATGTTTCTGACATATGAAAAGTATGCATAGAGGGACTTCTGGAGTTAGAATGGTTGAATTTATCTGGAAACAGTCTTAAGGTATCCAGCAAATCTTAGTTTTATGGTAGTGTATGTGTATGTAGAAATAGCAGTGCATAAATAGGACTAATACCATAACATAGCACACCATAGTAAAAGGTAAAAGATAAGCATATAGTCATCTCAGAAATAGAATCGTGAGAATGTTTCTGACATATGAGAAGTATGCATAGAGGGAATTCTGGAGTTAGAATGGTTGAATTTATCTGGAAACAGTCTTAAGGTATCCAGCAAATCTTAGTTTTATGGCAGTGTATGTGTATGTAGAAATAGCAGTGCATAATTAATAACGGTTTTGAAGTAGGTTCCCTTATATTTCACAAAATAACTAGTTTTGGAAATCTTTTGTTAATTTGTAGCGAATAGTAAATTGTGTGATGACGAAACTGTCGACACCAATATCTTCACACTTTATTTTTTACGAAAATGCCCCAGTTCCCTGCAAAATGTGGCAATCAGATGCTGCAATGCTAGTTTGCTGGTCACAACCTGTGACCTTAATATTTAATACTCAAAGGTCAGAAATGAAGCCTCTGGACATTTTACCTACATAATGATATAAAATAATATCTCAGATCCTGTGAAATTGACTTTGATGTATATTTTACTTCGATTGAACTTTTGTGGAAAATTTTCCTCTCTCTCACAGAATGTTGAACATCTTGCCACCAACCTGAAGTTACGTTATTTGGATTTATCCGACAACAGCATATCCATCATTTCAGACGTCTCTATGCTAAAACAGTTGAAGGTGAGTTAGTAAAACCAAAGAGTAAAATTAGAGGCTATGCAAGGTTATAGTCATCACAGAAGTAGAATCTTGAGAATGTTTCTGACATTTGAGAAGTATGAATGATCGCTTTCTCCAAGTCCTATTTTAATCCTGCTGCCCCACGTTTCTTTTAGTTTACTACAATAAAAATAATAAAAATATATATTATCCATAGACTAGACATAGATTGGCTAGATATTAATAGTAAGATATGAATAATAATTAACAAAGTGTCTGTGCTACATTTCATAACCAGATGAACATTGTTCTGTTTCCATGGTTACAGACTTTACTCCTTCACGGTAACATCCTGACAACGTTACGAAGTTTTCCTGCTTACATTCCAACGTCGCTGGACATACTCTCCTTAGCTGAAAATGAAATATCTGACCTAGCAGAGGTAAGACATAATATCTTCCAGAAAATAGTAGTGATCATAGGATTTACCAGGGCAAATTCGTTATTTGCTGGTGTTTTCTCTGACAACCAGGTCTTACATTTTAGTTGTTGGGACTAAAAATTCTGTTGTCTAAAGAACGGTAGCAAAACCAACATAATGTACACTGTAAGTCTTGTAAGAGATGTGTTTAGGTTTGGTTATAAGCAACGCCAGCTTGGTGCCATTAAAACTTCTCTTCGGTGGGATCTTAGGGGTACAACTATTTTGTATTGCAAAGTGATGGAGGGTGATATCAATTGATCATTTTGCCTTCTTTTGGGGGGGAGGGAGGGGGGTATGCCTATTTACTTAGATACAATCTGAACCTGATGATCTATGTAACTAGTCTTCCAACGGAAGACCTCCAAAGCTGATTTTGGTTGTCCAGAAAAAACTTTGATTATATCAGACGATCAGTTAACCATTAACCTTTATTCATGCACCTTCCTTCAGATTGTCATTTTCATTCCGTGTAAAGAATGGGAATGCAGTTGTTTGAGTAGTATTTTGAAAGTAACCTGATGTTAGATGTTAGGCATAATCTTCAAGTTTTTGTTGACATCTAGACTTTTCCATTTCTACAGTCCTTGGTTAAGTGATCAGTGCATGGGTAATGTACCTTGTCATGATTGTGTAACTGTTGACTGTATAGAACTACCAAAAAAAAAGAACATATAGCCCATCAAGATATGTATTAGTTTTGTCATGTTTGTATTAGAAGCAGAGTATGGCTTCAATGGGATTTAGCATTCTTCCCTGGTTGAATAGTTCTTCCAGTCCGTTATGAAGTGCTGGAGTTGGTTTCTGTTGTTCATGGAATTACAGCACACATTCTGCTAGCTTCACTTGTATTGGATTCCATTTGATAGTGTGAGTATCCCCATGGAGCATTTGTGGTACTATGTGAATACATTTCACTGGATTCACTCATTTTGCACTCATGTCATACATCACATCTGACTCTGTTGTAGTCTTAACATCTGGAATGAATATGTTTATCATCAACCTTCAAAACAACCATGTACTAACACTGTGTACTATGAGTATATTAGATGTTGGTATTTTCAATGCCTGGCTGTTTTATTTGGTTTTCTTATTCTTTTCTACACATCAGGTGTCTTACTTATCTTGTCTTTCACAATTGAAGCAGTTATCTGTGATGAATAACCCTTGTGTCATGTTTGCTGCCTCGTCAATGTCAAGGTGAGTGGTAAATCCAGAAGATACAATTGAGCCAGTACTCTTAGTACTGGTACAACAGCATTCTGCAGATTTACAAGTGCACTACTAAAGATGATTTGATGGGTTTTAATGAAATAGACTGCCACTGATTAACAATTGGAAGAGATATGATTCACAAGACACGTCAGTTTGAAATTCTATGGTCATAGTCTATGGTCATAGTCTAAAGTTATTTTTATATAATTTAGCATACTATGTTGTAAGGTGCATAACTGGCATTTAGTGAACCAAGCACTTTTATATTCTTTCCATTGAATACAAATACTTAACCGTTGAGCGGATAGCAAACATGAAACAGTATTACTGGATAGTGATGATTCAAGTTACATCATCTTATGAATTCACTTTAGTAAAAACACGCTGAGAGTCAAGCTAGCACACTTCATGTTTGATTTACTTTCCTTTGCTAAGGTAAAATCATAAAATTTTCAAACTATTTTTTTTTTGAAAAATGAAAAATTCAAATTGTCATAATACTAGAGGTCTGATGCCATAATACGTCTCTGGTAACTTGGGGTCTACTAGGACCTACTTACGCCGATCTTTGTAGAAAATCTTAATTTCAAAAAGAAACTACTCAAGAAGCTGTCTTCTTTCTCCTGTATATTGTATAAAGTATCCAAAAAACTTGTATCAACTAGTAAAGGAGAGCTCCTTCAAGCATACTAGTTTTTGGGAATATCAAAGTTGCCATTTTGCATCATGTAAACATGTAGGAAGCAATCAGTAACTGTAGATGGCTCTACAAATGTTTGCTTAAATTACCAGAGTGGACATTGTAATTAGTTGCTTAGTTTACTCAATTAATTATCAGGAAGCCAGTCGTTGACTCATTATGCATTCAACTTGCCTGTGGTTATTGCCCATTAATGTTAAAGGGGATTGTGAGTTATCCAAATACTGCATTGATAGACCATGCATAATCTGTTCACTGACAATAATGATGTTCTGTGGCTAGTGATGCCATATGCCTGCAGCCTTACTAATGTTGGGCAGTTTCGTTGGGTTTGCTACTACTTTAGCAAAATTATTGAATATTCATAATCTCTACATGGTTTCAGGTAATGACCCAGAAGTAGGTCAATGTTGTATAAATATGGTCTGTGTCTACTTACCTTATAAATTGAACACTTTCTAGGTCCTAGTAATTTATTTTTTTTGTTGGCAGAGGAAAATGAGACAACTCAAAATCTTTTTAGTAGCTTAAAGGGTGTGAAGACTCGCGCACAAAGAAACGTCTCATGCCGGTAATCTGACTAGTTTCGAATGAGGTGTAACAGAAGTGTTAGACACCACGATCAATCCCAGAAAATACACACACAGCTTGCTACCGTCGGTAATTGGACACTAGTGCACAGTCGATACATGCAGATACGGTCAATACCCACAACACAGTGTTCATAGCAGCGATGGACATCTCAGGTCTAGATAAAAGATAACAAGGTATCATGGTTCATTACTGTCTGCATTTTGTAGTGACAAGAAGAAAACTTCACTTGCAAGCAACGGAAAGTTGGGGCGTGTCTTCAATGCATTTAAGAAGGTCTTTGAAAAAGTTGTCAATTAGAGCAGTGCATGTTACAAATGCTGGCAGGAGATTTATGTAAAGTCAGTACATAGTGTTACTATGGTGCTGTGTCGGAGTGGTGAAGGGGGTGTGGCTTAGAAGGAATGAAACCCAACATCTGGGAGGTTGTGGGTTTGATCCCTGGCTGGACCAACATAAGGTGGGTCCAGGAGAAATCCATGGTTTTCCTATCTGAAGTGGTCTTCCAAATGGTCAAATGCCCAATATGAGCTATAACTGTAAACTGGATTGCAAATTGCAAATTTATACAAGCTATTCAGTTTTAACAATGTATGCATATGACTGCTTTAGTGTGGTAAAATAACTTCCCTTCAGGGCTGATAATGTAGTTTGTATGGGTGTGTATCTATAAATGAATAGCTCCAACTACCAGGGAAACAATTTGTACAGTATCACATAGCAAATTGCTATGCAAAATGGACAAATTGCTATGCAAAATGGACAAATTGCTATGCAAATGTAAATATGTACTTGCAGTTTTGGTGCACGGAACCATTTTCAATACTGTTATGGAAACACAGTACATAAATCTCAAATTTGCTTTGTTTTATAATACTCACAAGATGAGTTAAAAGTTTATTAATTTGCATTTATAGTAATTATATTTATAAAGTTATTAATTTGCATTTATAGTAATTGTGTTCATGGCTGCTTTTGTCTTTCTAGTCATGGAGGGTTCGACTACAGACCGTTTGTCGTCAACTGGTGTCTGACGTTAGAAATCCTTGACGGGAATGCGATCACACAGAAAGAAAGGTCAGAGATTCTGTTATAACTCACAACTTCAGTATTCAAGCTGTAAAGATAAAATAAACAACATATATTGGTGGATTACTATCCCTTGTAGTCTAAGAAGCAATTTAGATGATAGCTATATGTAGGTCCTGAAATGGGACTGTTGGTTACAATGGATTCCAACCTTTTAACATGCTATGGTTGATGAAGTGAAAGGTTTGTAACAAACTGTAATAAATGGATAATTAAAGGTTTCTGTATTAAAACATAGATGTATCAAATGCTTACACTCTCAAGGTTAAATTTCAGTTATTCTATGGCCAATTGTGGCAACTTGCTTGAAAAGTCTTCATCCTGAAAACAAAATGTTTTCTAGATGTTTTCTTGACGTCTTGTAGAGGTTGAAAATTGATCTAATGGGATGCTTCTTAAAAATGATTACATCCCTATCGATTTTATAAGATAGTCATTATATTTTGAAACAGTTTGCAGTTTCCTAAAACAGAACATGAAGAAAAAAACCCAAATAAAATACAGACGGAACAACCAAAGTAATACTATTTACAAAATGAAAAACGAATTCTTTCAATTTCTTCAAAACAATTCCTTAAGCTTTCATTTCATTGTTTTTCTTTCTACAGCTTAAGAGCAGAATGGTTGTACAGCCAAGGTAAAGGACGTAAATTTTATCCCGGCCAGCACTTTCAGTTGGCTGAATACCTCAGTCAAACCTGCCCTTTGACCACCGCCTCAGAGGTGAGCAAGGACTGAATTCATCATTTAACTCAAAGTGTTTCACGTTTTAGTCAGAAATTCTAGATTTATGGGTCCGAAAGTGAAGATTGACTTGTGAGATGAGCAGATTTTTGTACAAAATATTGCATTTCCATTTCATAACTTCCTCTAATTTTGCAAGTTTTCATAATGATTTGTGGCCACACCATTTGGACAAGCATATGACCACATTTGTGCTGTCTCAAATTTGTGGGGGGTGGTAAAAAGGTCCCTCTTGATCCTATCAAGTGCCCCCCCCCCTTCTCCTTTCTTTTCACCTACCAATGCTTACTATCATAATTATTGATGATGTCAATCAATTATTTAAAAATCTGTTGCCAGGACGATTTGATCATATCCGTAATGTTATTTGCACCAAAACCCAAAAGGAAGACCCAATTTCAAAAAAAATAAAATTCCTGATTTTAACAAAATGAGACTTTTGCTACTGAGGGGACATTTCTATTAAACCAGTCCTTCAGAGTCAATATAAAAGGCTCCTTAATGTAGTGCAGGATTTGTCAAGCCTGCTATTATGGATGGGGTGTTTTTGACAAGGTGGAGCTTGCTTACCCAGAACTACTGATCACCGTGGCAATGTGGTAGTAATCTGTGATGTTATTGTATGATCATTTCTATTTGCAGTTTCTCGTTCTACTACTGCAACAGTACTTGGTCACTGCGTAAAGATACTGGTATCTATAAATCACAATTCATCAAAACACATCCAGATTTTCTTACTTTTATTCATTTGTAATTTTTTTCTTCTTTTTCTCAGTTACAGAGTAAAGACGATGAAAGACTTCTGAAGGTTCTAAAACAGCAAAAGAAACATCGGCATGATTTACACACCGGTCATACCCCTAGACAGACCCCAACCACCCCTCAGCCCACTCCTTCACCGTCCTCCCCCAGCAGACCAGAATCCACCCGCCCATCTTCCAGTCGCAAGCCTGTCAAGTCGCCTGGAGTGAGTAAACCTAGACAAGGGGCTACTACCCCCTTAAGATCTCCTGCTGTCAATAGTCCACCTTCCCCACCCTATACTGACACCAGCCCTCAGAAAGCACCTTCTAAAGCTTGGCATTCTACGAGTGGAGGCAGAAAGGAGCCTGTATTGCACAAAAACTTTCAACCTGGGGGAAAAGGTTCGACCACCGCCGTGGATCTGTTGCTTCAGGATGTTGACGGTAAGCTGTTCTGTTTTCATTTGTAACTTAGTAATTATCAGGGCATAAAGTTTATAGGTTTGAATCTGGAAGGTTATTTCCAGGTTTACTTTATTAGATATATCATAAAACACAAAAATATTTAAAATCTGCTGTGTACAAAACCTGCGATACATCTTTTCTTTTCGTTTCTATCATAGTTTGTCTAATTTTGATACTCTTTGATTTCACCCAGTGTAATTGCTCAGTTTATGATTAGACGGAACCCAGGTCTTATCATGAGGAATGGTCGAATATATGAAAGTTTCCCAGTAAGTATCACATTGTCTGCCACAGGAAAATCCCACTAAATGAAATGTTAATAAAACTTTAAACAGTGGAAATAATCTGTGCTCAGAATTCTTGATATGTACGAAAGACAGTAGGAGCCTTGCCTTCACGATCCATCGTTACTATCTGATATTTTGTCGATCTTTTTTTTGGCACCAGAATCAGTGACAGAGAATGTCTTGGATTCTATTTCTGTCCACTTACCCGTCGATTCCAGCGGTAGACCCGATCAGCTGATACTACCTAGGATATCGCCTGGATCCAGGGTCAGGGCACACACTTACCACGGTACGACAGTGTCCAGGGATACATCTCATCTTCCCTCGTTCGGGATGGAAGATGTCGAAGAGGACAGCGACAGCCAGTCCTCTTCATCTTTCTCGCAGTACGATATGTACGAGAACCGCCCTCTGAAACCCCCTCAACAGGTCAAGAGTTACCTGGAACAGCTCTCAGTCGACGACGACGACTCCTACAGCGAGAGAGACACTCCTACTTTGGACACGGACAAACGAGATCGTTATGAGAGAACGGATAGAGGCACTTCCGCTAACCAAAAATCTAACCAAAAGCAGAAACCAAAACCAAAGCACAGAGGGGGATCGAAGGTTCATGAAGATGAATTGAGACACATCAAAGATGTTGCTAAGACTAAGAAGAGATTGAAAAGAGCAGTTACTCCTGATGCGGGAAGAACTGAGGCGAAAGGCCATGAGGCCAAACAGAGAGCTCGGAAACTGTCCGTTCCGGATGACCCTGGAAGGTAAATATATATATATATATATCTCGTTTGATAGGCAGCAAGATTTCAGGCTATTTTCTCTCATAGACTAGTAAAGGCAGATAGGTTCCAGTATTCTATCTACAATCATAACTTCAGCAATCAATGTTTGAAACTAAAAGGAAAGGCAGACACGTATGGGATTGGTGGCCAATTGGCTAAGGCATTGGACTCTTGATCCAAGGATTGCTGGTTCGATTCCTGCCTAGTTCATTACGTTGTGTCCTTGGGCAAGATGCTTTATCTCACTGGCCTCTCTCCACCCAGGGGTTAAATGGGTACCTGTGAGGTAACTTGTCATTGGGCGCAGTATATAATCGCTGCCGACTGGAGGGATTGTCTCTGGGACAGGTTATCATTGACCAGGGGTAATATAACGTCTGTAAAGCGCTTTGAGACCTATCGCTGGTATAAAGCGCTATATAAAAAGCAAATATTATTATTTCATATTCGTTTCTTAAACCAGTGCCTTCGACAAAGACCATGCCGCCACTAAAATACAGGCCCTCTGGCGAGGACTCCATGCGAGAGAGAAAGATGAATCCATTATGAATATTCATGAGACATTAAAATCACAGAGAATGGATGACCATGTTCAATTTCTCACCATGGAACTCGAGAGGTAAATATTTTTACTCCTGTGTTTTCTTCTCTTTTAACGATGGTAGAATCTGTTAAACTTTTCGATGGACAATACCCCAATTTCACAATTATTGCCACTTGCTAAAAAGTGCCAGTGCTTAAAAAAGTCTACTTGCAAAAAAAATCCTGTTCTCAATGGCATTTCACTGAAAATCAACACCCAGCGGTTTACCCCACAGGCTTAGAGAGCAGTCCAATAATATTAAGTGATAATATACTCTTTATATTTATTCACGACCCAGTTGCTATCTTTGGGGTAGTGTTGAACGAACAATGAAACTTGAGATTCTTTATACTCTGTAGGAGTAAGATTTATTTAAATATTTGAAAGTAGCCTAATCTTCTCTACCAGGTGAGGGCCTGCCGTTACAGTCCTATGATTTATAATGTCTTTTCTTTTTGTCCTCTTGAAGGACCAGACAACTCTATGAACAAGAGAAACATCTTAGGGTGCTACAAATGGAGGCCTTGAAACTTCTCTGGAATCAGGTGAGAGACCCAAAAGAAATCAATCTCTAACTGTACTTTAGAGTAACTTTATAATAAGTGCAACCTTTTGAGAATTGAGATGAAGAGTAAAATAGGGACAAAAGTTCTTCTTCACTCTTTTCCATTGTTTATAATATTTCGCAATCAGTTTTTTCATTGTTCCTTTGTTACCTATTTACTTTTATATATATACTTTAAAAAAGCCTATTTTTTTATCTCGAAATCCATTCCCTGCTGCATTCTGGATTGTATCAATCAAAACTGGCTTGATGCCTGGTTATACACAGTATGTAAGGTGATGTGTGAATGGGCTCCCCAGGCAAAGAAATGGTAAATGTAGAGGTCCCCCACAGACTAAGAGGCTGGTTAGCTCAGGTGGTAGAGTGCAGGACTTGTAATCCTGAGGTCACTGGGCTCATATTTAACCCTACGTATTGAACAATGAAGAGGCTAACCCTTGTAGACCAATGTGAAAACATTTGTTATCTTCTCGTCGTTTCTGCAGGTGAAAACACTGCAAGAGTGGAAACATAGCGTAGATTCAGCAAATAACAAAGAAAACAGCCGTCTCCATCAAGATGAGGAATCATCTCCAGAAATGGAAACTGAAGAACATAGTGACTTGTCACAAGAGCACCATCGTCTGTCACAAGAGCACCAGGGTGTGTCACAGGAGCACCAGGGTGTGTCACAAGAACACCATCTCGCCAGGCAAAGAGAGCAACAGCTTGAACAGACGTGTGACCACCTGCAGAAACAGGTAATAGGAGCCATCGATGGAGCTTTACTATTTTATCAAGTGTCATCTTTCTTTCCTCGCAGCTTATGTGACCGCAAGTTGTCGTTTGATTCATTCATACATAAATATGTATACTCTCTTGCTCTGTATGTGCGTTTATTCGAGCTTTCCTATACCAATTTCCCTCTTCCTGACTGCATGAAACATTGGGAAGTTGTGATATTCATTGAGTTTATTAGTGACTTCCTCTTCCCCTCCGGCGATTTGATGTGAGACGCTTTATACATCAGGCTTTAAGTCTAGGTGAATTCAGTTTGCTGGTTGGCCACGTTACAGCTGCACATGTACTTTGTGGCTTACATAATTCTTGTGACAGACGTGCATAATCTCCCAAGCAAACATTAATGCCTTAGATCCCCTGGGCCTTCCACACTTTTATAGCTGTTGAGTACACTGGCTTATGCTTCTTTCATTACATTCGTAGAGAACATTATATGACTTCAATACTTGGCTTGGTGAATCTCATAGGAAGTGAAAGGGCATACAACCCAGTCTGTTTTAAATATGAAGTGTACGTATATATTGTTGACAGTTTGTGGTTCTAACGAGACATATTGTGTATTTTCTTTCTCTGGATTGTGCAACTCTGTATTCTTGTGGTAGCAACACATTTTTTGTTGAAATGTCAGAGACTGTACTAATCATTCCTTGGTTAATAATTTCTTTCAGGTCTCTCGTCTGCAAGAATCCTTAGATCAGATCTCCACTTACATTGCCACCTCTCAGATTCCTTCCAGTACGCTTCTTAGTTCTCAGAGTAAAGAGAAAGAAATTAAACCATCATCGGAAATAGTCTCACATCTTGAAACAGAAACAAATACCACAGAGGTGAGGTTTGTCTGAAGATAAGGCCAAAGATAAGGCCAAATTGATCTCCAAATTATGCCCTACTCTGCCATTTCCTCCCTTTTCCCTGTCCCTTCTCCCTCTCTCCCTTTTACTCCTTCCTTTCTCCCCTCCCTCCCTCCCTTTCCATCTTTTTCCCTTCCCCCTCCTCCCTACCCTCTTCTTTCTTCCTTCCTTATCCTTCTTATGTTACTTCCCTCCTCTCCTTCCTACCTTCCCTTCCCTTCCCTCCTCTCCTCCCATCCCCACTCCCTTCCCTCTCCTAGTCTCTTCTCTCTCCTACTCTACCCCACTCCCTTTTCTACGCCACTCCCTTTTTTGACCTTCCTAACCTTCACCCTCTTCCCTTCCTCTTCCTCCCTTTCTTCCCCTCCTTCCTTCTCTCCCCCCTCCTTTCCTCCCAACTCCCTCCCTCCTTCGTCCCAACTGTCAATACAACAGCTGGTTATTGCCTTTTCTTCAATACAATCCCTTAAACTTGGCTGTTTACATCTGCAGTATAACTTCTCACACCATTTAACACCCTTGCACCAAAAACTATAAATTACTAGATGTTGCATCATTTTATAGCAGATGTGTGAATTCTCACTAAAAGCAGTTACATTGATGACACATTTCTGACAGAAACCTTATATTGTCTAGGCTCTAGAACTAACAAACTATTAATAGATTCATATAGCCTAGCCTACTTTGCATAGAAGTATCAAGGTTGATGGTGTACTTGATGTACTGTTAATACTAATGAATACCAACATATGACACCTGTATGTTCACATACTGTAGAATAAACTAGTGACGTTGGTGAATTTTGGTAAAACAATTTATGAAACAGTTCTAGCTATTTTAACTTTTCTTGGTTTATGTATATGTAAGTATCAGTAATCCAAGTTTTGTTGATCACAGAGTAACATAGTGTAAGATATTTTAATGTTAGATATATTTTGTTTATCATATTATTTTGTCAGGAGTCCAAGAATGTTTCCATAACGACCCCTAAGAATGTCGCGGTGTCCTGTCGTTCCTCGACCAGCGTCAGCATAAAATGGGAGCCGTCCCATTCGGTCGATGAAAATGGATCTGCCGCGAGTGACACTGTATCTGGATACAGACTCCATATTGACCTCAGGGGTAATAAGTGGATCATGGAAGTACCTGGGACACAGACCAGTCTGGGTGGATTGGTACCTGGCACTTACAAGTAAGAACCTCTCATGCACAAAGTGTTTTTTTTGTATCCAAGTTTGGTATTAACCATGACTGGTATGGAATTGAATTTATTGATTTCTACATTTTTTAAAATTGAAAATACAACAGGGATATACAAGAGAATAGAAATTTAATAAATTTCAAAATAAACAACTACCCAGCATTTTTTGCAGACCGTTATAGAAGAATATTTTACTAAAAAATTGAGAGGAGACTTGAGAGATGTGATGGTTAAGATCAAAAGGTCAATCCAACTAAAGAAAGAGATTGCAGCAGAAACCAACCACACACCCTACCCCACTCCACCCCCAACCCCCACCCCAGAAAAAAAGAGAAACTTGCTAGGTGTAATAATTATGCAATTAGTCAGTATTAATCCTGCATTCAAATGGATTTATTAATGAAGAAACCTTAACATGATTGTCCAGGGAATTACAGTAGTTGTCTAGAGATAAGACCAAACTGTTCTCCAAAATCATTGGCCCACTCCTCCATTCCATTTCCGGCCTCCCATCTTCTTTCATTTGTTTCCCTCCCTCCTTTCCTTCTTCACTCACACTCTTACCTTACCTCCCTCTTACCCACAAAGCTATAAAGTGGTATTATAGTTCTACAGAAAGAAACAACTACTTTAGAGAAGAAACTTGTTGCATGTATTGAATACTGATCAAAGTTATTTTCCTTACTGATATTAGAAATCTTGTCTGATTCATTCTTGTTTCAGAAATGAAAATTTGTAGGTTAACTCAAATGTTGGGGAGAAAAGGAACAATATGATGAGAGCTTATTTCTGGAATTCATGACAAAGTCATAAATATGACAGTGACTGGGTTCAAAATGTTGCCATGTCATTTGATGGGGTTTAGTTAATCCAAGCTCAGTTGAATCAAGTAAAAAGTGGTTTTTTAGGGCAGGATGGTATGGAAGGTTGTCAAAAGTACAACAGAAAATGGCGAGAAATTCTTTATATCTTGGTAAAAGAACTAAAGAGATGTGTGTATGTTTGTGGGTGGGGGGGGGGAAGAGAGGGAGGGAGGGAAGGTGATGGGAGGGATGTTACCAAAAGTTTGTCTATTGGGTAACTTTAGTCCCGCCTCTTGATGTCACATGTAATCAAATGAACAGTTGAATCAAGTAAAAGTGGCTTTTTAAGGCGGGATGGTATGGAAGGTCGTCAAAAGTACAACAGAAAATGGCGAGAAATTCTTTAAATCTTGGTAAAAAAACTAAAGAGATGTGTGTATGTTTGTGGGTGGGGAGGGAGGGAAGGTGATTGAAGGGATGTAACTAAAAGTATGTCTATTGGGTAAATTCAGTCCCTCTGCTTGAGGTCACATGTAATCAAATGAACAGATTAGGAAGTTATCATCGTGGAAGGAGATTCGGCTATTAAGTATCTTTCCCTCTTTTATCAACTTATTTGATGCATTTCCCCCTGTCCATGTGTTTATAGGCAGACTTGGATACTGGCAATGAAGATTGCAAATGAGTTTAAATTACCCAGAAATGAGTTGGTTCCTTGTATTATCGTAGTGGATGTCCCACTTATTGTGCCAAGGGATATTTCCAGTTTGTTGATTTTCTTGGCAGACAATGCACAAACAATTCACAAGCACGGTCTTAGTGATAATTCCTCAGTTTATTGTGACAGAAATTCACCCAGATTTGAATTTATTGTTCATAATTAAGTGGTCCATCCCACTTGTAAATTGTCACACCAACGTAAATTTTTTTCAAACTGTTAATATTTGAAAAACAATTGATCTGTCAAAAAACCAGAACAAGTGACAGCCTGTTGTTGGTCAAATGTGACAGGTTTCACTCTTGGTAGCCTAACATCCACACTATAAATTCATGACGAAGGTTACACGAATCCTTAGAGTCCCTGGAGATCAGTGAACACCTGAAAGAACAAATCTCTATGGTGTCACAGTTCAAGGATGAATCAATTACGGAGTTGTAAAGTGATAACAGGAAAAGCATCAGAAAATAAAAAGCAACCTTCAGTAATTCACAGGCCATGTTCACAGGAAGTAGTTTATGGCAAATTGTGACCTATTTCCTAGTGGTCAATTGGACGTTAGAAACAAAATTCAGAGAGTCTGTTAGCAACATTAGTAAAACAAATAATAAAATAAGCAACCATCAATACTTCACAGGCCATGATGTTAGATGGTATCCACAGAAAGTAGTTAATTGCAAATTGTGACCTATTTCCCAGTGGTCATTTTGGAAGTTACAAATAAAATTCAGAGAGTATGTTAGCAACATTAGTGAAACGAATGTTTGTCTTGATCTTAACTATCTCATGATTTGGCCATTAGAAGAAGACATTAGACAAAGACCTCAAGTAGGCAAAGGGGATTGAACCCGAAGAATATTCTTGTGTCCATCATTACTTCTTACAGCCACTCTACATTGCCGTTAATTTGTGTTTTGTCACTTAGAATTTGTGAGGATAAACAGCGACTAAAGTGCTCTAGAAAACTTCTTACAAAGTTCGTGCACGCTAAAATATGTCTGATCTTAGGCACTTAAGTAACAAACCCAGACAAGTCTTTATTTGCCGTAGTTATTTACAATAATATTTTGAACAGTTTGCTCAAATTTAAGGAATTTAAGGCCAAACGAAAAGCTTTTGTTTTTCTGTAATAATTTATAGCTATTCATAGAAATATAAACAAATAATTCAACTTTAACCTATAATGTCCTCAGGATGGGATGGAAACATAGTATGAAGTAGGGATCTCACATACCTAGTGTAACATTTTTAAATGTTTGGCAACATGAGTGTTCTAATCGTTGTCCTTGGACGTTCCCTTTAATTATCTTTGAATCGATTATATCTCACAAACATTCTAAATTTTTTCCTCTCTTTGGTAGCCAGTGTTTGGTGTATATATGTGTTCACACACTGTCGTGCGTCATTGACAGCTGTGGATTAAGTTCACTGCTCTCAAGGTCTTCAACATCAGATGGAATTGTTGATACGAACAATCTGAAGGCCAATTGGACAAAAATAACCAAAAAAAATAAAAATAATTCTGTCCCCTTGCTTCCCAGAAGTGGTGGGGCATGGAAATGTATCTCCAAATAGTTATTTGTGCTTCTATGATCGGGTAGTAATGGATGGATAAAATGCTATTAAAATTATTTTGCTGAATTACCATGTTGCTATTCTAGAAGTCGACAGATTAAATCTTTAATTTTAAACAGCATGCTCATTTGTTAGCAAATGGTCTGCATGTTAAAATTTGGGAAAAAATATTGTTTGTCTTCGTTGTTGCAGCATAGAGTGGTCATTACCGTCCATGCACGATATAAATGCAAAGGTTGTTGTACTTATAAGTGTGAAAAGGGTCAACAGTGTAACATTGTAAGGAAACATCAATTTCAAATCCTATAGAAAATGTAAAAAAAAAAGGGAAAATTTATTACACATTGACTATTTTTGTTTAATTTTTGACTTAAGCAGGTATTTGTTATTATTAAAGTGGTGATTTGTGGAGTGGGATTGGTTGGGAAAGGGGTGGGGAGGAAGGGAGTGAAGGTGGTGAGTTATTTTTTTTTCAAGTATCTATGATTTAGAAGATTGCTTGAGTAATAATTGGTGATATTGTGTTTTTTGCTTTGCTGGTCAGTTGTATCGGTCATTTAATTATAACCTCTTCTCTCATCCTTGTCTATTTTTATTAATCCTTTCAAAGGTTTGCTGTATCTGCCTTCACATCAGAGCTTGCCTCAAGTCTATCTCCGTGGGTCGAAATCAACTTGCCCCAATCACCTGCTGACGACAGCGATCAAACTTTACATAACCCAGAAAGAGAAAGTCCTCAAAGTGACAACGTTTCTGAAGCCGAATCCAAATCCAGAAGTGTCGCTTCTCATCGAAACGATGCCAACGCAAGACTACACCAAGAGGAGTTTAATGTAGGGGATAATATGCAGAGGTCAAAGGTTACTGGTGACAAGTGTTCAACGTCTTCTGAAGATGATAACGGTGTTGCTATGGCAGAAGACCAGCAACATAGACCGGATGGGAGGCGTGAGGTTGTAAGCAACGTAGCAAGAGAAATGAGTTTGGAGATTATCGAGAGTCTGTTAAATAGTGTACTCATGGAAAGCCAGCAAGGTATAAACTTTTATAAAAACTTATTTTAGACCTATAACTCAAACCTCTCCCCCCCCCCCCCCCCCATTCACTTTCAGCTTTCCTTCCTCCTCACCCCATGTGCTAATACATGGTATTACTTTGCTGTATCAGTTTCACAACAGGTGGTTGACAGTCCAAAAAATGTGGTTACTTTGCAAACTTGATATGAACCTTTAGGCTAGGTCAACAATACTACCATCTATGTGACTACAAGCCTAGCCCTATTCCTACATATAAAAGTGTTGCCTGATATCTATCGTTGCTGAAAAATTAATTGGGCTAAATTTCAACTAAACTGTATCAATTTGTTGGCGAGAAGAAATACTTCAAAAGTGCATTGTACAATAGTGGTACTCTGAGGGAAAGGGTTGAGGGTTCCAAGATTCTGAGGAAGGGTTGAGGGTTCCAAAATTCTGCTGAAGGGTTGTGGGTTCCAAGATTCTGACTGAAGGGCTGAGGGTTCCAAGATTATGACGGAAAAGTTGAGGGTTCCAAGATTCTGCGGAAGGGTTGAGGGTTCCAAGATTCTGCGGAAGGGTTGAGGGTTCCAAAATCCTGCAGAAGGGTTGAGGGTTCCAAGATTCTGACGGAAGAGTTGAGGGTTCCAAGATTATGACGGAAAAGTTGAGGGTTCCAAGATTCTGCGGAAGGGTTGAGGGTTCCAAGATTCTGCGGAAGGGTTGAGGGTTCCAAAATCCTGCGGAAGGGTTGAGGGTTCCAAGATTCTGCGGAAGGGTTGAGGGTTCCAAGATTCTGACGGAAGAGTTGAGGGTTCCAAGATTCTGACGGAAAGGTTGAGGGTTCCAAGATTTTTGGTGGGAATGCTGACAGAGCTGCTTCAATTTGATTTTATCAGTTCTGTGTTCCATTCCTCTCTTAGCACATTTCACACATGTCTAGTCTTTTGCGGAAGTCCAGTTCATTCAGCTGCGTAATTACTTTGAGACCCACTTTTAGAGGCAGGCTATTTTTTTAGTCGCAGAGGTATTTATCACTGTGTATTAAATAGACTTGCAGTCAGTATTTGTCTGTTTATCCTTGTAATGTAATATCTTAATTTGCTGTATAACTCCAGTAATTTTTTGCATGATCTTTAATATAAACGAATGAGAGTAGGACACAAAATGAATTTTGATGTTACATACGATGAATATGAACTACCATCAACCACAGGTACAGTACCATTTCAGCACCACTTTTAGCTTTCCCTTTGTTAATAATATTTACTCTGTACCATTGTTTTAAATGTGTCTTTTATCACTTGGTCTGCATTCTGCACCCTCACATGACACCAAATTTCTTTTGCACCATTTCCTTGCACCCACATTGCTGTGATACTTCCTCCGGTTGGTTTCCTTTCACAGGCCCGTCTGTCTCTTCACAGAGGAGTCCTCTCGAGGAAAGTAGACCAAAGGGACCGATTCCAATGTTAAGTATCAATCAAGGTAGCAAATCCATTCAATTAAAGCAAAACTCTTCTACAGAAAGTGAAAACTCTCTGCTTCGGAGCGTCGTCCTTGATTCCGATAGCGATGAAAATGGCGAACGGTTTCAGACAAAAAAGCTGTTTGACAATAGTGGAGGGAATTTACCCGAAGTGAACCACGAGGAATCGTCAGTGAGATGCGAATCAAGAAGAGTAGATAGCCGAGGTAAGGGGATGATGATGGCACAGAAGAAGGGTAACCAAACTAAAATTGCTGCAACGTTTAACCTGAGTGACTCTTATAACGAAAGTGAAGGTTCTGAGGATATCACTGAAATATGTAAAAAGGTTGTCCCTCTGAATGTGCAAGGGACTTCCAAGTCCAAGACGGACAATTATCAGGGATGGTCGAGAGGTGAAGTAACGGATGGGACGTTTGGTACGTTATTACCAATCGAGAAACTTATCCAGAGTGAAACGTCTTACCGAGAGAAAGAGGTTGACGATGTCTTTGGAGGCTCTGAGGAGGAGGGGGAGGAGGTAGGCTCCTGGAGGCCGGATCCAGATCAGACCCAACTGAGACGGAATCAACCGAAGAAAGGAGTCATCCCAGCCGCGAGACAGAAGACGAAAAATGGTGAAGACAAGGTGAGGAGCGTTAAACTTATATCTTTTCATGAATAAGAATGTCAAACTTTTCCAGCAGGGTTGACAAAGAATTTTTATTTTTCAACCAACTCCCTAGCTAAGGAAACAATGTCACCGATAGTCATGTCATTATTGCACAATAAAACTATTCTGATGATTTTGTTTTATTGTGTTTATTTTTTTTGTTAAGTCAAAAGGAACAGTTTCTGCTGCTTGATTAATGAAGTCACATGATAATATAATTGTACTCATGTTCCTGTAGTACAACTGCTACCTATATAAACACAAGTAATTCCTAGGGCTATATCATAAGGAAAAAATTCATGTTTAAATATAAAACATGTATGCAAAATATTTAACTGAAATACTTGAAGGGATGCTATCTTGAATTCAGGACTTGCTGACTTTGGAAATTTCACCAACTTGTTATAAAGTGCACTAGAAATGTTCTTTGGAGTGGTAGAGTTGGAAGGACAAGAATGTTGGCGCTGTGACCCTGTAGTCGGTCAGAGTGGAAGCAGAGTGCAAAAATGCTACAGTTTTATTATTTAAGGGTGAAGCTACCTACAGTGCATTTATTGAATAGAGACAGGTAAGTGTATTCATTAATACCCCAAACACTGCAAAAACAGTTACCTACAAAAACAATATTTATTAAATACTGCATCCAGATATACACAGTATCTTTTGACCATGCTCCTTTCATTTAGTCATTAAACATACTTCCCTTAATTCGATTATATTTTCTTCAAATTTGATTTCCTGCTTTTACCTTGAATGGTACCATCTTGCCAACTTGCACATGAGTTGTAACATTCTTTGGCCCAAAACATTGATCGCCGCTCTCTTTGTCTGTCTCGATGATTTGGTGTCGACAATTAACGTCACTGTCAACTGAAGGGTGTCAATAACGAGCTGCAAATAACAGATTTAACTAGCAGGAGAAAAGCTCAGATTTATCTGCATCAAGGGTTTTGCTTTGCAACATGGTATCTCCCGTCAAAAATAACTTCACATGTTTCATCAAATTGAACATAAATAATCTGCAGCTGCTTTCGATGACAAAATGGCAATAACTTTCCAGCAGACGTATTTACATAAAGGTTTTGTCCATTTTAGAATATAAGGAGTTAGGAAAGGACAGATTATTACTTTCTCCAGGGAGAAAGTATTGTTCACTTCTCTGTAAACCAAGTTTTGAAATTTGTCTATGGAAACGTCTGTGATAGAAAAAATTCAGGCAAGAGTACCGTCAAACAAGGTGAAAGAATCGTTTGACTACAACACATGAGAAAGAAAAAAACATTGAAATAGCTTGCTTGGAGGATTATTGAATGTTTTACAGTTATATATTTACTGTTATACTTACTTTGTGCTACACATCCAATTATTGGAAGAAACAGTTAATTTGAAAAATGTATATCTTTTCCCATTATATTAACTTACTAAAAAAAAAATTAAAAAAAATCAACCCACCATCCCCTCCTCTCCACAGATTGGGAACAAATAATAGATCAAAACTAAATAAGGAATATTATTGTTATTAATTTGAAATCAAATCAAATGAAATATTAAGGTATTATTGCATGTAATGCAACGTAAATTGATAAGCTAAAGTGAATAGTACTTGAATATTTATGAGCATTCAAGTATGAATATTCATTAGATTCAAAGGAGATTAATCTACCTTAATTCTCACTGGCTATAATAATATAGTACATTATGATGGAAGAAGACTTCATGATTCAAATTTCCAAATTAAGGATTTTCTTTTGGTCGCCCCTCAGACAACCGACGTTGTATTTGTTTGTCTTTGGATGTCCAAGAGAAATGTAGCGAAATGAAAGTGACCAGTATGTCACTGTAGGATGTACATTGTAGAAGAGATGTGTAGGTTTGTTCAATGAAACACTTTCTGTATGTACCCACAAGAGTTCTGTAAATACAAGTATGAAGCATACTGTACTTGTATTGGTATCACCCACCTACTGGATGTTCCCATTAGAGTTCTGTAAATTATACAAGTATTAAGCATGCTTGCATTGGTATCACCCACCTACTGTATGTACCCACAAGAGTTCTGTAAATACAAGTATTAAGCATGCTTGCATTGGTATCACCTACTGTAACCCAAAAACTACAAAGTGTAGTCACAGTTATGTGTGAATAGTTGGAAGAATTACGACGATTTATTACTGAAAGTAGCCTTCTGTGTTTCATGAACTATTTTGCCCAACTTATTTAGTAGTAATCAAAATAAAATGGCACTTAATCAATTTACGGCATCCTTCCTCTGAGACTCTTTTCCACCAAGTTTGCAAACTTATTAAATAGTCAGTACTTAAATAAAGAGCAAAAAAACACAGTTAACAAACTGCTTATCTACCGTAAAATGGCCTGTGTAGGGTAAATCTGTTAAAGGGAGAGGGCCTGACATTTCAAATCTAGCAGGATTCTTCTTAGAAGAAACAATTGGATCTTTTAATCCAATTAATGAATTTGGATTTGAATTTCCCAACTTTGCCATCACCAAGACACTTT
Organism: Apostichopus californicus; assembly: GCA_020650975.1. Lineage (NCBI taxonomy): Eukaryota > Metazoa > Echinodermata > Holothuroidea > Aspidochirotida > Stichopodidae > Apostichopus > Apostichopus californicus. The sequence continues at coordinate 25,659 of JAIPMN010000315.1, forward strand.
CCATTACTAACAAGTATTCATCACATGCAAACTAATAAATTGGAAAGTTTCCAAGTTTTTCTATATTTTGAACTTCATCTTTAACTTCTCTGGTCAAGTTGTAAATCAACAACACTTGTTATTTATTTTTATGGAGTAACATCAACAAATTATCGAAAATATTGGCAACGACTCAAAGTATTTGATTTTAAGCAACAGTGTCTTAAAACTGTCATTCTAAGGGGGAGTTAATTCCTTTAAGCTTTAGAGGATTAAGTGAGATCCTTGTACTGACGATACCGTACAGCTTGATCTATCTACTTCCAGCTGGTGGTGGTGTTGTCGGAGCTAAGGTAGTGCCAGCCATCTGGGCAGCAGTGCCAGCCACCTCGTCAGCGGTGATGAGATAAGCCGCACAGCTCTCTACTTTTATGAAGGATTCCTGAACCGGTGCGTTAGGATCTTGTAGGTCGACCACCATCGCTGGGACCTCCCGAAATCGTATCCTGCATTCCACGTTACCCTGGGCGGGGGAGAGAGCGTAGAGGCATTTCTCCTCCTGGAACCATTGTTGTTGGCCGTATTCTGGGAACTAGAATTTCAAAGGAAAATGGATTGAAAGACGACTTGTGAATCAGATGGCAAAAACAATCCGATCAATTGATCGATAAATCAATCGCTAAATGCCAACATCGGACTGTGGGAATCGTTGGATTGCTGTGCAACACTAAGATGGATGGCATTGAGAGAAAGCTTGACACAAGGTCCCACATGGCAAGCACAACATGTACGACATGTAACATACATTGACCTGGGGGGATTCAGGTTCTGACAGTAAGCTGGTTTTACAGTATGTTTAGCATATATTTGTAGCTGAAGATAACATTCAGTGATATGAGGCCTCCTACTGTACATACATTTAAAGTAGCTTTTATCAATTTGGTGAGGTCAGCAATGTTTCATAACCTATTGAGTAAGTTCTCATTTGAACAAGATTGCAGCTGAAGTTACTGAGCCCATTGAAATACAGTTCTCTACTAGTTCTTGTGCTTTTTGATATTTTTTGTGTGCACCAAATAAGGAAGCAATTATTGAGTATAAAATAAATGAGTTTGAGTGAACCATCAAGAGATTGTCAGTACAATTTACTTCATACCAAACATGGAATGATGATATAAGGTAATAGTGTCCATACAGTGTTTATTGACGTTCAAGTCTTTGTTACAAATTAAACTGGCCAAAAGTGGTCAAACCTTTTGTGGATTGTACCGTTTACCAAAGAACTCCTCAACCCCTCCCCTCCCCCCCCCCCAAAGAAAAGGGTTTCCCTTACCTGAGTGACTTGGACCAAATTTCCACTTTCATCATAGCCTAACACCATGGCCGTCCAAAACTTTGAAGTAGGACAAAGCTCTAAGGACTCGGCCGGCTTTGGGTCTTCTCTCTTCTGTCTGTCGACATTCCTCCTGTTTCTCGACATCTCTGTCATCTTCTCCACACTGGTTTCGAGTGCTTGTAGGTATCGCTGGTAGAGTCTCTCTTGGAAGGAGTCGGCCGATGATTCGTCGTAGTTTATACTCGAAGATTCTTTGCGAAGGAAAGGATTGGTCCTCCTCCTTCCAACATTAGATCTAGAGAAGTCTTTGGTTTTATGGGTCAAGATTATCTTGGGGTCCTGGCTTGCCATTCCTCCTTTCTTCCTTACCAATTTTCTTTCCATACCTGGCCCTGAATGATTGGGATGATAAGACTTCACCGATCGTCTCCTTCGCCTTCTTGAACTCTGGCTGCTTGGACTTGAACTCTGGCTGCTCCAACTTGAACTCTGGCTGCTTGAACTTGAACTCTCCCCCAGTGGGAAGTGAACTGAATAGGATTTTAGACTGTCTTCAATTTCACGGTAAGCCAGCCATCTCTCCATGAACTCCTCTTCGAGGGCCTGGAGTTCATCCGAGCTGTAGTTACTCTCCGGTTTGATGTCGTTGACCTGTTGCTCTCGCGGTAGGTGTGACCTTCCGTGAAAGTAACCTCTGTTACCGACCAGAAGTTGCTTGACCTGTTCGTCGGTGAACTTGACCATCTCCATTGCCCGGAGGTCCTGGTAAGTATTCATCATCTCGGGAGTGTCCTCCAAGGCATTGATGAACTGCTTACATCCCTTCAGATGCTTTATCTGCTGCTTGTTCAGGTAGACCTCCGAAATGTTAGACGTGCTGTTGTCGCAGAAGTAGTAACAGACGGCATCCAATTGTATATCCTCATCGTTGCTCAATGCGTTGTAGCTCAAAGTCATAAGGATTAAGAGAGAAATAGTCGTCGGAGATAATAGATTTGCCATGGATGATTCAGGAGATACAGGGACACCGCTTAGATAAGATCAATCGTCCTTTTGGTGTTTTTGGTAGAGCTGGAACTCATCGTCATCGCTATGGTTCGTCTAGTTCTGGTGGTGGTCGTCTTTGATATCTTTAAAAGGAGATAAATACAGAAAGGAGAGCATTTTCTTCAATTCCTTGGCAAAAGGGCAAAAGGTATTTTATACATCTGCAATGGTGATGGTATGTGTGATTGAATGGGTGTATCTACTGTTTGTGTGATACCCAAACATGTAAACATGATAAGTAAACAAAAAATTACTTCTTGGTTCTTAATACTTGGTATCTAATGTACAGCAGACCCACTTAGGGAGTACAAGAACTCTTTCAAAACTGGTGGAGTTTCTAAGGTCATTGGAGGTCAACATAGGGCAGAATCTGAAAAAAACCCTTGTAAAACACAATAACTGCAATATGAGAGCTTAGGTTGAACTTCATAAATAGTATGCAGACCCTCTCTTGATGAGTAAAAGGAGCATGTAATGGGATTGGAGGACTTCAAGTACTGTAGAAGGTCTCTATAGGTCAACAGAGGTGGAAGCCTGGAAACCTTGTAAGATAAGCTTACTGCATTCGCAAAGCTGGGATGAAGTTACTTCATGCTTGATAATCATATATCTACCCGAGTAAGCATGGGCGGCGACCATGGGGGGACGAAGGGACATGTCCCTCCCAATATTTTAGGTGGGGGGATATAGTATCTAATATCCCCCCAATATTTGGTAGCATAGTATTTTTGTATGGCTATGAATAGAAAATAATGCGTGAGATTATTTATCCAAATCATATTTGGCGGTGACGAAAACTTCATCCAACACATGCTGCATGAGGTAAATGACACTTCGTGGTCGTTTCTGTGACCGTATAGCAATTTGTCACTCATGATTATTATCATAATAACAAATCGCCTCCCCTGCTAGTAAGTACGAGTGCTTGATCACTAGAATAAAATAAACGGCCAACACTTAAAGACAAGTTTGGGTGCAGTGTTTATACTGTTGAATGTTTTCATAAAAAATGTGGCAATGAATCACTATTGACAGTTGGCTTATAGTCTCATCTTCTTTGTTTCTTTTAAACAATGGATGGTAAAAAAAAAACTGCAAAGTGAATACATTTATTTTGGCGACAATCCTAGAAAAGTTAGGAAATATTGAAACGGTTTTGTGAAGGTTTAGACTTAAATGGTTTTTCTTGAAATAATCTTTGACTGATCTTGAGCAGTAGGCTAAGTACTACTTACATTTCAAGAAAATACAAATGCTAGGGTTCAAAGGTCATCAGTATATTGACCTTAATGTTTTAGCATGCTGAAAAAGAGCTAGGGATTTTCAAGAGTACTTTTCCCTGGAGGTCCTGGTCCTCCATATTATCACCAGACAGTGAGGAGTATTAAACTAGGTAATTAAATGTCTCATTATGGGTTGGCACTTTTAGAGTGGGGAGTAAAAATCATAAATGCATGTTGAAATCTTAGCATCAATTGGTGGCCATTGTCTGACTTTGTAGCATATTGGGGCTCATACTGATGACCTTTAAGTAAGCCTCAATCTCAATATCTTGTTCCTTAAACTCTAGATCAGGGTCTTCGGTAGTAACTTGTTTCTTGGTCAGATACAACATACCAAGCACTGCCAACCTAACCTGTCTTTATTCAAAGAGTAGGAAGAATTAAAACTAAAAAAATCATGCTTAAAAATCAGAAAATTAGGGAAAATATAGTGGGAAATGGAAAAAATCCAACTAAGACTTCACCAAGAGAGTAATATAAATGTAGAAACATCTTGGTTTTTTTCATCACGGTCACCTTTGCAAAATAATGTAGGCTACGTAAAGGTAATTGTCACGCTAATGTTAGAGCTGAAGAACTCAGTGGCATGAAGCAATTTATGGAATTTTTGCCCCAAAACGAAGTGGATTTTCTCCATGTTCCTATACATTTTAGAGAAAAAAAAGAAGCATTTTGTCTTTTATGTAAATTAGCTGGTTTTACCATACCTATAATCAACCAATCGGATTATAAGGGCTAATAAATGTACATCATTGGTGGCGCTGTGATGGAGCATTCCATTCCTGTTAGGGGGATGTCATCAAACCTTGCATAATGAGTTGAATTTACCACATTCTAGTCGTACAATAATTAAATAATTAAATACTGTTAAACAAAACATTAAATCCAGATCACTCTAGTCTACTGAAATGAATGAAATTAGGCTTACACTATCTAGTTGGTACTTTAAAAAAAAAAAAAAAACTTGAAACATTAAAATGTAAATTTAAAGCTTCTGTATTTGGACTGAACATTTTTTTAACTCCCTAATATACATTAGCAGACAAAATTACTTTTAATAAATCATTCATATAAATAGTTACTGATTATTGTTCTTGATTTTTCAGGATTTCATTTGGTGATCAAAATCTGGGAAGGTTTCTTAGTTTGTTCAATTGCCAGCTCATATTAAATTAGCACCTGTTGGTACTTGGTTGATTTGTTAAATATTGCTATGTGTAGAAGCTCATGACAGAGCAGTTACACCATAACCCTAACCCTTCCTCCCCCTCCCTACCTCCGTCCCCTGCAAAGTTGTTTCAGATGATCCTTTGACACGTTCTGTAATCCGGGAGTACTTAAAAACTTATTTAAAGCAACAAGTGATTTTATATTAAACATAATTGACTGGAAATTTGCAGACTGTGGAAGAAGATGACTTTCAAACGGCCACAGACCAACACCTTTTATTGTTCGTAAATTACTCATACCTTTTGTTTTGATATGTATAACTTTTAATTGAGGTCAGAAATTCCTGTGATAATCAATCAACATTTGTGGATGTAAAGTCTAATTGACCTTAAGTACTGTAGCATCTGTTGCCATTTCCTCTGACTTTGTATAAAATGGTGTTAACTAAGTGCATTGCACCCTGTAATTGAAGAGGAAATGCCTCTACGGTACTTGTGTTTTTTGTTAAAAATCACCATGGTAATCAATCATGTGATAATGTAATAGGTGTTTGTTACATAAATATTCAATTTTAGTTCTATTAGCCAGCTTGTCACTGTTCAAATTCTAAAGTGATTTGCTTGAAATTTTCCAGACTCATTCAGAATATTATTATTAAAATAAAATAGATATAGGGTGATTTTTTTGTTTTTTTTTGTTTGCTGAAAATGGTCTCAAAGTTAAACAAAAGAAAATTTGTGTAAAATGCACTTTTTAAGCATAATTTTTTTCTACAGGTGTGTAAATTACTGTAGGTTAAAAAGGCGTAATTTACCCAGGTTATATATTTACTGCAACAGTACTGGGGCTGTATGATAAATGTTGGTATAAATATTTAAATATTTAACTGATAAATCAGTGTTTAATACAAGTACAGTACACCAAGAAATATAGGCATACAAAACAAGGCAGTATTTTCAGTTGGCGGCATAGTTTGCAAAATATGTGATCAATTTTGAAGAAAGTTAACTTTTAATATGTTACTTTTAATTCATAGATTTGTTGGGATGTTTTCATTACTTTTTTTGTTTGCGACCTCTGAAATGAATAAAATTCTGTTTATTCCATGTATGTATTATTGGAGTGGGAACATTATCATTTTAATTAATCCATGTACCTTTTCGTCTGAGTGAACCAGTACAAAACCCAAAAAGTAAAAAAAAAAAAAAAGTTAAACAAACTAATATTCAAGTTACCAAAATAGACAAAGAAAAGAAATAAATTAAAGTCCTCTCCCTGACAAATTGTAAATTGAATTTAGTAATATTATTCTTAGTGATGGAAACTGAAAATATGGATTTGTTTAGAAGTAGGAATGTTTGATAGAATAATAAACACCATAAAACACATCTTACTATACAGTATATTAGCATGCATAATACTAATGTAAAACAATATGATATTTGAACATAATGCATGGCCTGATTTATAGGCCCTAACATTGTAATCTGTTTTCCTTGCATATGCGGAGGACAATACACTTAAATGCGTGTCCAAGTAGACGTGTCTTACCTGAGGTCAGCTAGCTTTTTAATCCTCGCTCTCTGGATATCCTGATCTCTTGACTCATATAAGTCCGGAATTAGTCACATGTAAAACGTTACAGCAGATAGTGATTAACAGCCTGGATACAAGCTATAAGTGATCCCTGAATGCGTTTTGCTTTCACTCCCCTGTTTTTTTCCCCCTCTTCAAGTGAAACACCCCTGTACAGTTGCAGCTGCTGTCGTTATTTGGCGAAATAACGGAGCATTCATAGATAACGGAAAACGTGAGAGATTATTGATGTAACTGTTGATGCAAAATAATTCACAGTGATCTTTGTTTAAAGGGGTGTGATAAAGAGGGTATTATATTATATATCAAACAGGTAAGTACTCTAATGTATGTTTTTATATGTTTGTGTGTGTTACATGCCCTAGCTCATCAACATAAAACTACATGTCAAAACAGGGGGTCGGGGGGGGGGGCAAGGAGTGGACGTTGTCACTTTAATTCATCCATACCTTTTAGTCTCAGTGAACACGGTACAAAACCGAAAAGTAAAAAAAAAAATTAAACAAAACTATTTGGAAAGTCTTCAGATATCTAAAACCTGGTCACTGCTTCGTTTTACCTTGTACGTATGTACAAATTAGAGTCAGTGCGCTCTTAAGAATCCCGCAAGGCGAGACATGCCTTGTAGGCGAGATACTCGAGTGCTAAATAAACGACCCTTCATCGGGTTCGACTGGATTTGCCGACAGTATTTCCACAGACATGGAACTTCTGTGCGATTATCCAGTACATACCACCAAATCTGCCTGGCAGATCTGTGTAGGCTGAGAAACCTTTACAAATTTAGTTGAAAAGGACATTTTTGTTACACATTTAAGTCTTACTACAGTATATCAGGAGAGAGGTTTCATTTTTTTTCACAAAGTAACACATTTTTGCAGATAACTATAAATCGTTATTAGGTACTTAGGTACTGAACTGCAATGGTTTAAATTACTTTGTAACTGTAATCACATGAGTTCACACAGGCTACGGCATGCAAGATTACACAGTAATACCATCTAATATGATCCCTATACTATTTTATCTACACATGTTTCTAAATGCCTAAACTTTACCTACTGGTCAGCAGCTGATGCAACAATGTATTTTAGATCCTCCTGCAAGCAGGAACTCGCGAAGAAGCCTCATTGGCTTATCAAAGCCGCAAACTGACCGAAGTCAGTCTCTTACATTCATATTTAACGTTGGAATTTTGATGGGATGGTCGTCTTCTTTTGGGAACAATGAAAAGCTCATAAATTAAGCTTTGTGCAACAATGCAGTATTTTGTGATGAGAGACATGATTCTGTGGTCGAGTTTGTAGGAGAGGGGAGAAACCATTTCTATATGTGCAAAGCAGTATTTGTGATTACTGCAGAAACAAGTTTCTTTGAGAGTTGCAGAAGAGGGGCTTAGGAAAGGGGCAAATGTTCCATTACCCTGTGAATTAAGTACAGTACTGTGTATTTGATTAAACAGTATCAAGGCAGAGGTGGTAAAGCAAGTTTATATCAACATTTATACTTTATAATAGAAATATAGCTATGAAAGTATGCAACCTTGACAACACAATCTCATTTTTTAATTTTCCAGGTACAACGCCCACACCTAGTCGGTTATAAGCTGACACCAAGAATGTTGAAAACTTGAATCCAACATTCATAGAATGGCCTTGCATTATTTTCTTTACTTAATGCTTCCTTCAACAGAGAACATTGCCAGTATCATTGTCCTCAACTTATTTTCCAAGCACCTGCACTTGTCCCCTAACAATGTTAAATTCTGTGACTCTTCATTGCAGGAAACTTTTCTAAAAATGTTGAATGTTCTTCTTTGTACAATTTGCATACAATATTTTTGAGGGAATCACACATTTTGCATCATCAGTGATAGTTCAAGCACAGGCAAATTTAATAAGTATTTACTTCTTTCCTCTCTTACCTGTCTCCACTGTGCATTTGCACTTTCCCCATCTACCTAAGCTACATGACTGGAAACGGTTTAGCACTGCTACCCTCTATACCTACTTCCTGGGCACTGCCCTCTTTTCTTCCTTCCCAATCTACCATTCAGAAGTAAAGCAACTTTAAGGTTGTATGTAAATTTGATAAATAACTAAACAGCCACAAAGTTTCAGTCAGAATCAACAGTCTTTAAAAGTTGACTTTATTGTTTCTCTTCCCTCTGTAGAGGACATTGCCTGCACCCCATCCATCAAACCTTCAGTCACCTCAACACTACAGCCGGACCAGAGCTAAAAGCAACAGCTCTGCGAAGACGGAATCGACATCAGAGGCAGCCGCCTGTAAGGGGAAGATATCCAGAGGAAAATACCACCAACCAAGGAAAGGAGCGGGACTTAGAAACTTTGGAGTCCGAAGAAGCGGGTCGGAACCAAATCTGTCTCTGATGCAGGATCGTCACTCTGGGTCGAAACAGATCTTGTCTCCCAACGGTAGAAGTGAGAACGACCCACAGAGGAGCAATCTACGTAGAAGTTCGGGCGGAGCTTCTGGCCTCAAGAAATCAGGGATCGCGAGGAACGATATGGAGCAAACGAGCGGACAGAGGAGAGAAAGTAAGGAGCAACATCCGGTCAAAGGTCAGACGTCGTTGGGGAAGTTCAAAACTAAGAGGTCACCAGGGTCCATCATCCCAGCGTTGATTAGTCCCGGATTTCATTACCCAAGCAATTCCTCAAAGTTACCCGTGAAACATTTAAAAAATAGGGGTGCAGGAACAGGAAAATTCCAGGGTAAGTCGTCAGAGAAACCCGTCGTCCACAGAGGAAAGAATAGCGCAACGACCAGGACCGGGGTGGATGTGGCGGTGGATGTGAACATGAACGAAAACGGTAACAACTGTAATCCAGCAGCAAACGAAGTCACGGGGAGTTGGGAGACAGTGAGCAGTGGCGAAGCAGACCGTGATGTGAAAAGAGTTTGAAAGAGTCGGTTTGGAATCGGTCAAAAGTTGAAATGAAGTTTTGTGCAATTGTTTAAGATCTATGGTAATGAAAGAACCGAGTGGTAAGGGGGGAATGGGGGTGATTAGAAGTAGATATGGTTAAAAGTTAAAAGTCCAGACAACTTTGAAGGATCGTTTGCTATGAACCCTGTATGTTCCATTCAGTATGCTAGTGTGGTAATTAGCATTTCTGAATTTTGCATTCTGAAAACCAAATCAATTATTCTTGGTCCAATTGATATTGAAATGATGGTTAAAGCATGCAAGTTGCAAATGTACTTATTGAAAATGCCTCGAGCACCGTAAAAGTAAAGAGCAATGGTTCATGGGTTGTTCAATTGCAAAAACGTGATTTATTGGAAGAACGGGGGGGGGGGGGGT